>JAWQFJ010016358.1:0-20000 GCA_034096865.1 Theodoxus fluviatilis | reverse complement strand
GCCCCTCATCCTCCTTCTCTCCCATCATTACTCACCGACACATGAGCTTTCTATCCAGTTGGTCACTGCTGTACTGCTAGCACTCCTTCACCTTTTCTACCACCATCGCTGATGCACAATCTTTGTATCCAACAACCAGTCAGCAACTTCATCATCGGCCCATATCCCTCGTCCTGAATTCCACACTTAGTGGACAGCGAATGTGACTTGGTACTTTCATCCTGTACAGGGCGAAGTGCTGAAATGTGGAAAAACTGCCAGCATCAGTGTGCAGAGGGAAGACCCATCAAACATTCGCCTTCCCCTCTTCTCTGTTCCACCTCAGCAGAAAGGTGGTGGGCAGAGCTATGCTACATCAGACTCGCCTCTTGGAAAATAGTGCAGGCAGTTTCTGATTCCATGGAAAACCTTTTTTCGTTTGGCCCAGTTCAAAATCTGTTTCTGAAGAGGAAAATTTGCAATGTGAGTGATGTGTACATTTGTTTGCACAACCTCTGCCGTGTTATATAAGCAATAATATTTTTGAGGTTCTGAGGCATGCTGATATGATTATTATACTGTCGTATGTATAATATATGGTGTCACTGGCTCTTTATTAAGAAAGAATAATGGATGTGTGTTAATCTTTGGTTACTAAGCTTTCTTAATAAAGATGCCCATTTTCTCTCTCTAATCAAGTGTGCTGTGGTCTTGTGCAAAAAAGGATTTGTGTGAAAGAATGCAACACAAACACAATTTTTTGCACGGGGCCACAGATCACGGTTGTTGGATGCCATTAGCAGATGGTTTCTCATGTTGTCTGCTTCTAACTTCCGGTCAGTGCGCTGACCGCGCTCAGCTTCTGGAGGGGGGTCTGACAATTGCCAGCCCCAGTGCGTGAACGCACGCGCAGGAATCGGGTCATTCCTGAATTGTCCCAGGGAGAACTGGCATCAACTCAAAAATTTTCCCCACCCTCCTCCCCTAGCTGCCACCAACCTTGTTGTTTTACTAAACAGTCACCTATATCGCTTTCCATGTACTGACTGGTTACTCAATTGATCGCGTCCCTAGTGACTCTGGAAGGGTAGGAGCCATGCTTTTTCCCATGGGGTTTTTTACCGCAGGTCCTTCCTTCATATTATTTAGGCGGTCAGCCCTCACACAAAACAGGGGTCAAGAAGATTAGTTACATGTTATGATGTGATTGTAAATAATTTTGTACATGGGTGAGAGGTAAAACTACTAGAACAAATAACACTGAGATCAGAACAAGGGACATAACCAGGGTCATGGTTGTGATTAATTGTATGAATGTAGAATTCTGTTTCTGAAGAGGAAAATTTGCAATGTGAGTGATGTGTACATTTGTTTGCACAACCTCAGCCGTGTTATATAAGCAATAATATTTTTGAGGTTCTGAGGCATGCTGCTATGATTATTATACTGTCGTATGTATAATATATGGTGTCACTGGCTCTTTATTAAGAAAGAATAATGGATGTGTGTTAATCTTTGGTTACTAAGCTTTCTTAATAAAGATGCCCATTTTCTCTCTCTAATCAAGTGTGCTGTGGTCTTGTGCAAAAAAGGATTTGTGTGAAAGAATGCAACACAAACACAATTTTTTGCACGGGGCCACAGATCACGGTTGTTGGATGCCATTAGCAGATGGTTTCTCATGTTGTCTGCTTCTAACTTCCGGTCAGTGCGCTGACCGCGCTCAGCTTCTGGAGGGGGGTCTGACAATTGCCAGCCCCAGTGCGTGAACGCACGCGCAGGAATCGGGTCATTCCTGAATTGTCCCAGGGAGAACTGGCATCAACTCAAAAATTTTCCCCACCCTCCTCCCCTAGCTGCCACCAACCTTGTTGTTTTACTAAACAGTCACCTATATCGCTTTCCATGTACTGACTGGTTACTCAATTGATCGCGTCCCTAGTGACTCTGGAAGGGTAGGAGCCATGCTTTTTCCCATGGGGTTTTTTACCGCAGGTCCTTCCTTCATATTATTTAGGCGGTCAGCCCTCACACAAAACAGGGGTCAAGAAGATTAGTTACATGTTATGATGTGATTGTAAATAATTTTGTACATGGGTGAGAGGTAAAACTACTAGAACAAATAACACTGAGATCAGAACAAGGGACATAACCAGGGTCATGGTTGTGATTAATTGTATGAATGTAGAATTCTGTTTCTGAAGAGGAAAATTTGCAATGTGAGTGATGTGTACATTTGTTTGCACAACCTCAGCCGTGTTATATAAGCAATAATATTTTTGAGGTTCTGAGGCATGCTGCTATGATTATTATACTGTCGTATGTATAATATATGGTGTCACTGGCTCTTTATTAAGAAAGAATAATGGATGTGTGTTAATCTTTGGTTACTAAGCTTTCTTAATAAAGATGCCCATTTTCTCTCTCTAATCAAGTGTGCTGTGGTCTTGTGCAAAAAAGGATTTGTGTGAAAGAATGCAACACAAATGCTCCCTATGTCCAGTCCAGCAAGTATATGTGAAGATGGGGACGAAAAACCAGTGGTAAGGTTCGAGCGGTGGGGGGCTCGAGGCTTGATGGTAGAAGGGCGCAGGTATGAGACAAGTCATAGCTGCTTTCCACAACTTTATTTACCCATGGGTACAGGAGCTGCTGGCTGGTCCGAGGCCTGATAGTAATGGCCTGGACCAACCCAAGACCGTGGTGGCAGTGGTCTCTCTCGTCTCGTGTGCCGTTCCCCCTTAACAAGGGAATGCACGGACCTCACAGGAACCAGGGTGTGGATTATTTCCCAGATCCTAACCCTGGTTCCTGGGTTCGTGCTTCCATTTGGCAGAAAAGATAGATCACTTAATTTAACTCGCTTTGAAACTACCCCCCACAAACGTTGCCCCACTCAGCATAACACCGTCTATTGAATGAATCACACGCCGTTGCAAGTAGCTGTCTTACTTGAGGGAAAACATCAGATTTATAGTCAAAATGTTACAATGCGGATGCCAGAGTGGGAGAACGGTTCACTAGCCACGGGTCACGCTAATGTAACAAGTGCCTGACAGGGCAGCTGCACCAACAATCAGAACACAGCAGAGGAGGGGTCCCAGAGCGGTCAGCTGGTCAGCTTGCCTTACACAAAGGATGGGGAAGGGGGTTGGAGAGAGGTCTGACACACAGGATGGGTGGGTGGGAAGAGACACAAGCAGGGATATTTCAATAGAGAATGAACACGGTGGATGTACAATACACTTGGTGATAGGTGCACCTTATCACATATATATTAAAAGTTCACTTTGTTGTGGTTTGTAAGGGCAGACCCCAGAACGCCGTGATGACGTGCTTGTGGTCAGTGAGATGAGTGTCCGTTCCGTTTCTTCTAGAGCGGAACAAATTCTCAAGAAATTTTCATTTTTGTCACAAAAACAGGATGTATAAGTAAGAACCGTGAGTTCCCTAATTAAAACTTTGTAGCAGAATATTTTCACTATTCCTCACGATGGTTTATGACGGGTTAACTCGAGTTTTTACTCCAATTTTTTTCTCAAAAGTGCAAAAATCACTGCAGAGGAAAGTCTCGTATTTAGTTCGTCAGGTGCTTGGTTTCCCATCAGTCCACCTCGTCCTGGCCTCCTGTGTCCAGCCCTAGCCAGACACAGGTCACTTTCTTACGGAGCATCAGACCTGGCCTCCTGTGTCCAGCCCTAGCCAGACACAGGTCACTTTCTTACGGAGCATAAGACCTGGCCTCCTGTGTCCAGCCCTAGCCAGACACAGGTCACTTTCTTACCAGCCCTAGCCAGACACAGGTCACTTTCTTACCAGCCCTAGCCAAACACAGGTCACTTTCTTACGCAGCATCAGACCTGGCCTGCTGTGTCCAGCCCTAGCCAGACTCAGGTCACTTTCTTACTCAGCATCAGACCTGGCCTGCTGTGTCCAGCCCTAGCCAGACACAGGTCACTTTCTTACGGAGCATCAGACCTGGCCTGCTGTGTCCAGCCCTAGCCAGACACAGGTCACTTCCTTACGGAGCATCAGACCTGGCCTCCTGTGTCCAGCCCTAGCCAGACACAGGTCACTTTCTTACCAGCCCTAGCCAGACACAGGTCACTTTCTTACCAGCCCTAGCCAGACACAGGTCACTTTCTTACCAGCCCTAGCCAGACACAGGTCACTTTCTTACCAGCCCTAGCCAGACACAGGTCACTTTCTTACCAGCCCTAGCCAGACACAGGTCACTTTCTTACGGAGCATCAGACCTGGCCTCCTGTGTCCAGCCCTAGCCAGACACAGGTCACTTTCTTACCAGCCCTAGCCAGACACAGGTCACTTTCTTACAAGCCCTAGCCAGACACAGGTCACTTTCTTACCAGCCCTAGCCAGACACAGGTCACTTTCTTACCAGCCCTAGCCAGACACAGGTCACTTTCTTACGCAGCATCAGACCTGGCCTCCTGTGTCCAGCCCTAGCCAGACACAGGTCACTTTCTTACCAGCCCTAGCCAGACACAGGTCACTTTCTTACGCAGCATCAGACCTGGCCTCCTGTGTCCAGCCCTAGCCAGACACAGGTCACTTTCTTACGCAGCATCAGACCTGGCCTCCTGTGTCCAGCCCTAGCCAGACACAGGTCACTTTCTTACCAGCCCTAGCCAGACACACGTCACTTTCTTACAAGCCCTAGCCAGACACAGGTCACTTTCTTACCAGCCCTAGCCAGACACAGGTCACTTTCTTACGCAGCATCAGACCTGGCCTCCTGTGTCCAGCCCTAGCCAGACACAGGTCACTTTCTTACAAGCCCTAGCCAGACACAGGTCACTTTCTTACCAGCCCTAGCCAGACACAGGTCACTTTCTTACGGAGCATCAGACCTGGCCTCCTGTGTCCAGCCCTAGCCAGACACACGTCACTTTCTTACCAGCCCTAGCCAGACACAGGTCACTTTCTTACCAGCCCTAGCCAGACACAGGTCACTTCCTTACGCAGCATCAGACCTGGCCTCCTGTGTCCAGCCCTAGCCAGACACAGGTCACTTTCTTACGGAGCATCAGACCTGGCCTGCTGTGTCCAGCCCTAGCCAGACACAGGTCACTTTCTTACGGAGCATCAGACCTGGCCTCCTGTGTCCAGCCCTAGCCAGACACAGGTCACTTTCTTACCAGCCCTAGCCAGACACACGTCACTTTCTTACAAGCCCTAGCCAGACACAGGTCACTTTCTTACCAGCCCTAGCCAGACACAGGTCACTTTCTTACGCAGCATCAGACCTGGCCTCCTGTGTCCAGCCCTAGCCAGACACAGGTCACTTTCTTACCAGCCCTAGCCAGACACAGGTCACTTTCTTACCAGCCCTAGCCAGACACAGGTCACTTTCTTACCAGCCCTAGCCAGACACAGGTCACTTTCTTACCAGCCCTAGCCAGACACAGGTCACTTTCTTACCAGCCCTAGCCAGACACAGGTCACTTTCTTACGGAGCATCAGACCTGGCCTCCTGTGTCCAGCCCTAGCCAGACACAGGTCACTTTCTTACGGAGCATCAGACCTGGCCTCCTGTGTCCAGCCCTAGCCAGACACAGGTCACTTTCTTACCAGCCCTAGCCAGACACAGGTCACTTTCTTACGCAGCATCAGACCTGGCCTCCTGTGTCCAGCCCTAGCCAGACACAGGTCACTTTCTTACCAGCCCTAGCCAGACACAGGTCACTTTCTTACCAGCCCTAGCCAGACACAGGTCACTTTCTTACAAGCCCTAGCCAGACACAGGTCACTTTCTTACAAGCCCTAGCCAGACACAGGTCACTTTCTTACAAGCCCTAGCCAGACACAGGTCACTTTCTTACAAGCCCTAGCCAGACACAGGTCACTTTCTTACAAGCCCTAGCCAGACACAGGTCACTTTCTTACCAGCCCTGGCCAGACACAGGTCACTTTCTTACCAGCCCTAGCCAGACACAGGTCACTTTCTTACGCAGCATCAGACCTGGCCTCCTGTGTCCAGCCCTAGCCAGACACAGGTCACTTTCTTACCAGCCCTAGCCAGACACAGGTCACTTCCTTACGCAGCATCAGACCTGGCCTCCTGTGTCCAGCCCTAGCCAGACACAGGTCACTTTCTTACCAGCCCTAGCCAGACTCAGGTCACTTTCTTACCAGCCCTAGCCAGACACAGGTCACTTTCTTACCAGCCCTAGCCAGACACAGGTCACTTTCTTACCAGCCCTAGCCAGACACAGGTCACTTTCTTACCAGCCCTAGCCAGACACAGGTCACTTTCTTACCAGCCCTAGCCAGACACAGGTCACTTCCTTACGCAGCATCAGACCTGGCCTCCTGTGTCCAGCCCTAGCCAGACACAGGTCACTTTCTTACCAGCCCTAGCCAGACTCAGGTCACTTTCTTACCAGCCCTAGCCAGACACAGGTCACTTTCTTACCAGCCCTAGCCAGACACAGGTCACTTTCTTACCAGCCCTAGCCAGACACAGGTCACTTCCTTACGCAGCATCAGACCTGGCCTCCTGTGTCCAGCCCTAGCCAGACTCAGGTCACTTTCTTACCAGCCCTAGCCAGACACAGGTCACTTTCTTACCAGCCCTAGCCAGACACAGGTCACTTTCTTACCAGCCCTAGCCAGACACAGGTCACTTCCTTACGCAGCATCAGACCTGGCCTCCTGTGTCCAGCCCTAGCCAGACACAGGTCACTTTCTTACCAGCCCTAGCCAGACACAGGTCACTTTCTTACGCAGCATCAGACCTGGCCTGCTGTGTCCAGCCCTAGCCAGACACAGGTCACTTTCTTACCAGCCCTAGCCAGACACAGGTCACTTTCTTACCAGCCCTAGCCAGACACAGGTCACTTTCTTACGGAGCATCAGACAGGGACGCTGTGATTTGTCAGAGTAGCTTTCACCAAAAGTTCTAGTTTCTAGGGTTGCCCTTTACATTATTTCTTCTTGCTTGAAGTTTGTGTCTCGAATTTGAAAGCGATTTCATGACCCAGAAACTGGTTACCTAAAACCTTACAAGTCTGTAGAACTGGTATGTGATTCCAGGAATGGAAGTGTGGTGTGTGATTCCAGGAATGGAAGTAAGTGTGGTCTGTGATTCCAGGAATGGAAGTAAGTGTGGTCTGTGATTCCCGGAATGGAAGTAAGTGTGGTCTGTGATTCCAGGAATGGAAGTAAGTGTGGTCTGTGATTCCAGGAATGGAAGTAAGTGTGGTGTGTGATTCCAGGAATGGAAGTAAGTGTGGTGTGTGATTCCAGGAATGGAAGTAAGTGTGGTCTGTGATTCCAGGAATGGAAGTAAGTGTGGTCTGTGATTCCCCGAACGGAAGTAAAGTGTGGTCTGTGATTCCAGGAATGGAAGTAAGTGTGGTCTGTGATTCCAGGAATGGAAGTAAGTGTGGTCTGTGATTCCAGGAATGGAAGTAAGTGTGGTCTGTGATTCCAGGAATGGAAGTAAGTGTGGTCTGTGATTCCAGGAATGGAAGTAAGTGTGGTCTGTGATTCCAGGAACGGAAGTAAGTGTGGTCTGTGATGATGACAAGTGTAGCCAGGCCGGACCTCCCTGTTTCCATGGACGTGGTTGGTCCACAAAGCAAGGATGCACGAAGCACACGCTGACTGGGAACCCACGATGAAGAGAAAGGATCAGGCTCCACTTCTTTCCTTCTCCAGTTATTCTCTCTATCCACTGTTGTATGCTTTCGCGTTTCCCATGTACTCCTTCTTTAATCTATCACGTTTTCCAGTTATTGTTTTCATTCCCTTCTTTGTTCGTTCACGTTTCCCAGTTACCCCCATCCCTAATGCTTGTACGTTTCTTCAACCACGAAGACAACGGGTTGTAGAGGGTACTCAGGAGGGGACAACTCTAATGCACAACTCTAAAGGACCCATTTCCAGTGGTGGCTGAGTCAAGGTTACAGAAGGCGCAGTCCAGTCACGGCTGTCTGTGTCTGTGGTGAGGGCCGCGCTGTGCACTCCGCACTTCCGGTCTTGCCAGTCCTTCCCCTGGCGTGGCACGGCCTGGCACTGACGTCACTTGAGACAGGTGAAAATAAACTGCTTGAGCAGGCAAATGGTTTGAACACCTTTTGCAATAAAACGCGCCTCAGTGGGACCGCCTTGTACTCACTCTGCGCGCGTATCCTAGCCCTGAGAAACGCGCCTCAGTGGGACCGTCTTGTACTCACTCTGCGCGCGTATCCTAGCCCCGAGAAACGCGCCTCAGTGAGACCGCCTTGTACTCACTCTGCGCGCGTATCCTAGCCCTGAGAAACGCGCCTCAGTGGGACCGCCTTGTACTCACTCTGCGCGCGTATCCTAGCCCTGAGAAACGCGCCTCAGTGGGACCGCCTTGTACTCACTCTGCGCGCGTATCCTAGCCCTGAGAAACGCGCCTCAGTGGGACCGCCTTGTACTCACTCTGCGCGCGTATCCTAGCCCTGAGAAACGCGCCTCTGTACAAGGACGACAGATGATGTGTGCAAAACTTTGTTTCGTCTTCAAGGTAGCAGACAATGAAGCTTTGTTGGGTCTCGTTTCGGATTAGATGATGAAGATGATTACTGTTATCAAGTGTCACTGGGAAATGGTGTGAATATTACCAACTGGTCTTGAATGTAGTCAAAACCAATCAATCAGTGATAGACATCAGAGATCGAAATGATCATTCAGTTCTGTGCAGATGAAATGTTCAGAAAATGCTACTGTATTAAAATATAAGTAACAACCAACGATCTCTTTTGGAATGAGAAGTTGTAAAGAAAGATTGCAGATGCAGTGTTATCTGAAACTATTCAGGGCATGGGAATAAACGGCAGACTTCTAGCTATATTCTACAACGTGATTGTGGAAAGCACACTATGATATTGTTTTATATCCCAGTGGAGATATTTATGGGAAAGAAAGACACAATGTGCCATCAGTGATAGTGAACGGGGGATACACAACTGTAATGCTTGGTAAAGCAATTCAGTCTATGCAATCCTTACAATGAATTCGATATATAAACCAAAGTAGAAAATTCCGACAGATCATATACACTCCCAGGGCACTGACTGAAGAAGTGGCCTTTCGTAAAAGTAATAATATATCTGATTTGCACTGCCACTAAAAATGGCCCAGTTCTTCTGTCTTGAGTGGTGGACTGTTTACACTCCAGGTCAGACATGGAGGACGGCTCCGAGGGAGAGGGGAGGAAGAGGAAGGAAAGCAGACAGCCGGAGGAGGAGGGAGGTCAGGCCAAGAAGGCGAGGACTGCTGCAGTCGGTCCCTCCATCGCTCCTGCTCCTGGGGAGGGAGCCTCCAGGCAAGATGTCCCCAGGGCTTCAGCGGCTGGTACGTGTAGCGACGTCTGTGTAGGATGCATGGAGTTGTGCACGCGTTCACCTTACTCATCTCATACTCTCGTCTCTATTCACAGTGCAAGCTATGCTCTTGGGTGCATACTATGCTCTTGGGTGCATGCTATGCTCTTGGGTGCAAACTATGCTTTTGGGTGCATGCTATGCTCTTGAGTGCAAACTATGCTCATGGGTGCATACTATGCTCATGGGTGTATACTATGCTCATAGATGCATACTATTTACACAATACTTTTGATCAAACATTACACATCAAGCCAATTACTGACAAGTGCTTTCACACATGTATTACTGACACACGATGCAGACACACTGAAGTGTACACACAGAAACATGAAAATGACCTAGCATACATGGATGATGACACTCATGCTGCAGCTTAACAACGCACATACGTGTAAGTGTGCAGTCTGAGATATCCTGCTGTGGTAAGCTTCTACTAATTATCACTTGATGCGAGCTTGCATTTGTCTTGTGTGTTTATGCACGAACGTACTCATGCATGGGCACACACATACACGTGGATGGATGCGCGTGCGCACACACACGCACGCACACGCACGCACGCACACGCACGCACGCACACGCACGCACGCACACGCACACACACGCACGCACACACACACACACACGCACACACACACACTGATGTCCCCCTCTGTTGACAGAAGACAGGGAGGTCCCCGAGGTGTCTGTACACATCCCTCCCTGCCTGGCTACCACAGCCCCCCCGACATCTGCTGTCCCCTCCCCCTCCCACACGGCGCCAGTGGCCAGGGGGCCTGGAGGTCAGTGTCTCTGGACCGTGTGGTCAGTTGTGTGGGTCAGTTTTGTGTGACAGAACCGTGTGGTCAGTTGGTGTGTGACAGGACTGTGTGATCAGCTGTTGTATGACAAGCCTGTGTGGTCAGTTGTTGTGTGACAAGATTCTGTGGTCAGTTGGTGTGTGACAGGACTGTGTGGTCAGTTGTTGTGTGACAGGACTGTGTGGTCAATTGTTGTGTGACAGGACTGTGTGGTCAGTTGGTGTGTGACAGGACTGTGTGGTCAGTGGGTGTGTGACAGGACTGTGTGGTCAGTTGGTGTGTGACAGCACTGCATGGCCAGTTGTGTGTGACGAAACTGTGTGGTCAGTTGTGTGTGACGAAACTTTGTGGTCAGTTGTGAGTGACAGGACTGCGTGGTCAGTTGTGTGTGACAGGTCAGTGTGGTCAGTTGGTGTGTGACAGAACTGTGTGGTCAATTTGTGTGTAACAGGACTGTGTAGTCAGTTGGTGTGTGACAGGACTGTGTGGTCAGCTAGCGTGTGATGTGACTGTGTGGTCAGTTGGTGTGTGACAGGACAGTGTGGTGAGTTGGTGTGTGACAAGACTGTGTGGTCAGTTGGTGTGAGACAGGACTGTGTGGTCAGTTGGTATGTGACAGGACTGTGTGGTCAGTTGTTTGTGACAGGACTGTGTGGTCAGTTTGTGTGTGACAGGACTGCATGGCCAGTTGTGTGTGACAAATCTATGTGGTCAGTTGTGTGTGACAGGACTGTGTGGTCAGTTGGTGTGTGACAGGACTGTGTGGTCAGTTTGTGTGTGACAGGACTGTGTGGTCAGTTGGTGTGTGACAGGACTGTGTGGTCAGTTTGTGTGTGACAGGACTGTGTGGTCAGTTGTGTGTGACAGGACTGTGTGGTCAGTTGTGTGTGACAGGACTGTGTGGTCAGTTGTGTGTGACAGGACTGCATGGCCTGTTATGTGTGACAATTCTATGTGGTCAGTTTGTGTGTGACAGGACTGTGTGGTCAGTTGGTGTGTGACAGGACTGTGTGGTCAGTTGGTGTGTGACAGGACTGTGTGGTCAGTTGGTGTGTGACAGGACTGTGTGGTCAGTTGGTGTGTGACAGGACTGTGTGGTCAGTTGGTGTGTGACAGGACTGTGTGGTCAGTTGGTCTGTGACAGGACTGTGTGGTCAGTTGGTGTGGTGAGTTGGTGTGTGACAGGACTGTGTGGTGAGTTGGTGTGTGACAGGACTGCGTGGTCAGTTTGTGTGTGACAGGAATGTCTCTCCATTCATAGCATCGTTGTGTGTCTCTCCTCCGACTAAAGGTCTCACTCCTCCGAGAGATAGACAGACTTATGTCCCTGAAGTACTGCTCACCACACCACTGGAATGAAGACACATCTATTGCTGGTAATGCAAGTTTAGACATATTTTCAAGATATGTGTGTACATATTTTTCTTCTTCTCCTTCCTACAGACACATCAGCAGCGGAAGCCCAGCCACCAGGCCGAGTGACTACAGAGGGACAGTCAGACACAGAGACAGGAACTGCAGTGTCAGCACCACGGTAGGCACTCTGTCTCTATGCCGAGTGGAACGTCTGCTTCTGTCGTCTTCCTCTTGCTGCCTTCTCTCCTCCTCCTGCTGCCTTCTCTTCTCCTGCTACGTTTTCTTCTTCTCTTGCTGCCTTCTCTTCATCTTCTCCTGCCTTCTCTTCTCCTCCTGCCTTCTCTTCTCCTCCTGCCTTCTCTTCTCCTCTTCCTGCTGCTTTTTCTCCTCTTTTTCTTCTCCTCGTCCTCCTGCCTCCTCTTCTTCTCCTCCTCCTCCTGCCTCCTCTTCTTCTCCTCCTCCTCGTGCCTCCTCTTCTTCTTCTCGTCCTCCTGCCTTCTCCTCCTGCTGCCTTCTCTTCTTCTCCTCCTCTTCCTGCTTCCTCTTCGTCTCCTCGTCCTCGTGCCTCCTCTTCTTCTCCTCCTCCTCTTGCCTCCTCTTCTTCTCCTCCTCCTCCTGCCTCCTCTTCTTCTCCTCCTCCTTCTGCCTCCTTTTCTTCTCCTCCTCCTCGTGCCTCCTCTTCTTCTCCTCGTCCTCCTGCCTTCTCTTCTTCTCCTCCTCCTCCTGCTTCCTCTTCGTCTCCTCGTCCTCGTGCCTCCTCTTCTTCTTCTCCTCCTCCTCCTGCCTCCTCTTCTTCTCCTCGTCCTCCTGCCTCCTCCTGCTGCAGCATTCTGTTCTCCTCCTCGTCCTCCTCCTGCCTCCTCCTCCTCTTGCCTCCTCCTCGTCCTCCTGCCTCCTCCTCCTGCTGCCTTCTCTTCTTATCTTCCTCCTCCTGCCTCCTGCTGCAGCCTTCTCTTCTTATCTTCCTCCTCCTGCCTCCTCCTGCTGCCTTCTCTTCTCCTCCTCCTCCTCCTGCTGCCTTCTCTTCTTATCTTCCTCCTCCTGCCTCCTCCTGCCTCCTGCTGCAGCCTTCTCTTCTTCTCCTCCTCCTGCTGCAGCCTTCTCTTCTCCTCCTCCTGCCTCCTGCTGCAGCCTTCTCTTCTCCTCCTCCTGCCTCCTGCTGCAGCCTTCTCTTCTTCTCCTCCTCCTGCTGCTGCCTTCTCTCCTCCTGCTGCCTTCTCTTCTTCTCCTGCTGCCTTCTCTTCTCCTCCTGCGGCCTTCTCTTCTCCTCCTCCTCCTCCTCCTGCTGCCTTCTCTTCTTATCTTCCTCCTCCTGCCTCCTCCTGCCTCCTCCTGCAGCCTTCTCATCTTCTCCTCCTCCTGCTGCAGCCTTCTCTTCTTCTCCTCCTGCTGCAGCCTTCTCTCCTCCTCCTGCTGCAGCCTTCTCTCCTCCTCCTGCTGCAGCCTTCTCTCCTCCTCCTCCTCCTTCTCCTCCTCCCTCCTCCTCCTGCTCCTC
Organism: Theodoxus fluviatilis; assembly: GCA_034096865.1. Classification (NCBI taxonomy): domain Eukaryota; kingdom Metazoa; phylum Mollusca; class Gastropoda; order Cycloneritida; family Neritidae; genus Theodoxus; species Theodoxus fluviatilis. Next base: position 6,990 of record JAWQFJ010016358.1, on the reverse strand, counting down.
CATCTCCTCCTCCTCCTCCACCTCCTCCTCCTCCTCCTCCTCCTCCTCCTCCTCCTCCTCCTCCTCCTCCTCCTCCTCCTCCTCCTCCTCCTCCTCCTCCCTCCTCCTCCTCCCTCCTTCTCTCTCCTCCCTCCTCCTCCTCCTCCTCCTCCTCCTTCTCCTCTTCCTCCTCCTCCTCCTTCTCCCTCCTCCCTCCTCCTCCCTCCGCCTCCACCTCTTCCTCCTCCTCCTCCTCCTCCTCCTCCTGCTGTCTTCTCTCTTCCTCCTCCTCCTGCTGCCTTCTCCTCTTTCTCCTCCTGCTGCCTTTGGTTCTCCTCCTCCTGTTGCCTTCTTTTCTCCTCCTCCTGCAGCCTTTTTTCCTCCTCCTGCTGCTGCCTGCTGTTCTCCTCCTCCTGCTGCCGTCTCATCTACTAATCCTTTCCCTTTTCCTTTTGTTTTTCCTCCTTGTCCTTTCAAGCCTGTTTCCTTTTCCCCCACTCGACTTCTGGACAGCCTTTCTCTATAGATTGAATGACGTCCGCTTGTGATCTCTGTTCCTTGATGCTGTCGTCTTGCTGCTCCCGCTTTCCAAGTTTTCTTTTTTTCCCTTTTATATTCTGTCTTTTCTTTTCCCCTTTTACACATCTTTGTCCTTGTCATCCCCCTGTCACTGCCTCATTTTCACCGTCACTGGCATTTTTTACTCACACACACGTCTCCATAACGACCACTGCCAGCCAGGTGGCAGGTGACGGGAGCCCAAATGGCGTTTGCTCAAGTTGTTTGGACCAAGTGTAAGTTTTTTCTGGAAGCTGCAGTATTTCTGGTGTGTGGATCAGACCCATTTACTGTGACATGATTCTTGTGACATGTGTAGACACATGCATGTAGGCATGCATGAATGCAGACAGGCAAAAAAAAGGCATGTTGAACACACACAAAACCACATTTCAAATGTCAGTGGAAAAGAATGAGGACACAGTAAAGGTCAAAGAGAGCTTTCCTTTTCCAACTGCAGGTATCAGCAGTTCAACCAGGAAGGAGCCAGAGACAATATCCTGGCTCACACAGGTGAGTGTTGCATGTAGTTTGAGTGGAGGTGAGTGTTGTGTGTAGTTTGAGTGGAGGTGAGTGTTGTGTGTAGTTTGAGTGGAGGTGAGTGTTGTGTGTAGTTTGAGTGGAGGTGAGTGTTGTGTGTAGTTTGAGTGGAGGTGAGTGTTGTGTGTAGTTTGAGTGGAGGCGAGTGTTGTGTGTAGTTTGAGTGGAGGTGAGTGTTGTGTGTAGTTTGAGTGGAGGTGAGTGTTGTGTGTAGTTTGAGTGGAGGCGAGTGTTGTGTGTAGTTTGAGTGGAGGCGAGTGTTGTGTGTAGTTTGAGTGGAGGCGAGTGTTGTGTGTAGTTGCAGTGGAGGTGAGTGTTGTGTGTATCTAGTGCAGTATGTTTGTGTTGTATGCTTGTGGCATAGTGTTTGTGTGTCTGTTTGAGTGTGTGGTGTGTTGTGTGTGTGTGTGTGTGTGTGTGTGTGTGTGTGTGTGTATGTGTGTGTGTGTGTGTGGATGTGTGTGTGGGGGGGAGGGATGAGGGTGCATGTGCACATCAGCATATGTGTGTGTTTGGGGTGGTGGGGACAGGTAGAAAAAAAGAATGTTGGAAAATGATTTGTAGGAGCGAGGGAGGGAGGGAGTTACAAAATGAAATGAATGAGGGAGAGAGAGAGTAATAGAAGAGCATCCAAGTGTAACATATTTCTAATTGTGTGGAAGGCAGACAAGACACAGACAGCCTGGTAGAGGGATACAAGAGCTGTGGAAGGCAACCATAGAAGACAGACAAGACACAGACAGCCTGGTAGAGAGATACAAGAGCTGTGGAAGGCAGCCATAGAAGACAGACAAGACACAGACAGCCTGGTAGAGAGATACAAGAGCTGTGGAAGACAACCATAGAAGACAGACAAGACACAGACAGCCTGGTAGAGGGATACAAGAGCTGTGGAAGGCAACCATAGAAGACAGACAAGACACAGACAACCTGGTAGAGGGATACAAGAGCTGTGGAAGACAACCATAGAAGACAGACAAGACACAGACAGCCTGGTAGAGGGATACAAGAGCTGTGGAAGACAACCATAGAAGACAGACAAGACACAGACAGCCTGGTAGAGGGATACAAGAGCTGTGGAAGACAACCATAGAAGACAGACAAGACACAGACAGCCTGGTAGAGGGATACAAGAGCTGTGGAAGGCAACCATAGAAGACAGACAAGACACAGACAGCCTGGTAGAGGGATACAAGAGCTGTGGAAGGCAACCATAGAAGACAGACAAGACACAGACAGCCTGGTAGAGGGATACAAGAGCTGTGGAAGGCAACCATAGAAGACAGACAAGACACAGACAGCCTGGTAGAGGGATACAAGAGCTGTGGAAGGCAACCATAGAAGACAGACAAGACACAGACAGCCTGGTAGAGGGATACAAGAGCTGTGGAAGGCAACCATAGAAGACAGACAAGACACAGACAGCCTGGTAGAGGGATACAAGAGCTGTGGAAGGCAACCATAGAAGACAGACAAGACACAGACAGCCTGGTAGAGGGATACAAGAGCTGTGGAAGGCAACCATAGAAGACAGACAAGACACAGACAGCCTGGTAGAGGGATACAAGAGCTGTGGAAGACAACCATAGAAGACAGACAAGACACAGACAGCCTGGTAGAGGGATACAAGAGCTGTGGAAGACAACCATAGAAGACAGACAAGACACAGACAGCCTGGTAGAGGGATACAAGAGCTGTGGAAGGCAACCATAGAAGACAGACAAGACACAGACAGCCTGGTAGAGGGATACAAGAGCTGTGGAAGACAACCATAGAAGACAGACAAGACACAGACAGCCTGGTAGAGGGATACAAGAGCTGTGGAAGGCAACCATAGAAGACAGACAAGACACAGACAGCCTGGTAGAGGGATACAAGAGCTGTGGAAGGCAACCATAGAAGACAGACAAGACACAGACAGCCTGGTAGAGGGATACAAGAGCTGTGGAAGGCAACCATAGAAGACAGACAAGACACAGGTAGCCTGGTAGAGGGATACAAGAGCTGTGGAAGGCAACCATAGAAGACAGACAAGACACAGACAGCTGGTAGAGGGATACAAGAGCTGTGGAAGGCAACCATAGAAGACAGACAAGACACAGACAGCCTGGTAGAGGGATACAAGAGCTGTGGAAGGCAACCATAGAAGACAGACAAGACACAGACAGCCTGGTAGAGGGATACAAGAGCTGTGGAAGACAACCATAGAAGACAGACAAGACACAGACAGCCTGGTAGAGGGATACAAGAGCTGTGGAAGGCAACCATAGAAGACAGACAAGACACAGACAGCCTGGTAGAGGGATACAAGAGCTGTGGAAGACAACCATAGAAGACAGACAAGACACAGACAGCCTGGTAGAGAGATACAAGAGCTGTGGAAGGCAACCATAGAAGACAGACAAGACACAGACAGCCTGGTAGAGGGATACAAGAGCTGTGGAAGGCAACCATAGAAGACAGACAAGACACAGACAGCCTGGTAGAGGGATACAAGAGCTGTGGAAGGCAACCATAGAAGACAGACAAGACACAGACAGCCTGGTAGAGGGATACAAGAGCTGTGGAAGGCAACCATAGAAGACAGACAAGACACAGACAGCCTGGTAGAGGGATACAAGAGCTGTGGAAGGCAACCATAGAAGACAGACAAGACACAGACAGCCTGGTAGAGGGATACAAGAGCTGTGGAAACACCAGGCCAGCAGAAGCCCAGGGCAAGGACCCCAGGTGCAGATGCACCAGGAAACTGTGCCTGTCTCCAGGCCCCGCTTGGATGGAATTCTCACAGTGGATGCAGGAAGTGAAATGAAGGACTTGGGTCTCATTTGCACTGATGCAAGTAAATGTTTAGTGCAAATTTGTTTTGAATTGCTAAGTGACAAGTTTTGTGTTTGATATTCTTGATATTATTTCTTAAATAGTCTTTCTCTTTTATTTTGCAGTGAACATTTTCAAAGGTATGTATGCGTTGTTCTTTTTACCTTGATTGTAAATTATGCATGTAGTATCTCCTCTAACTGTTCTTTAGTTGTAGTAGTGTCAAACACTGACTTATGCCCTGAATGTTTCTCAGCTTCAAGAAGGCTTTTAATGTAACATAACACTGTCCCCCAAATGAAATGGAAAGATTATTAAACTTGTTTTATTAAAAAGGGAATGGAGTATAAGCATATGCTAAAGTAACTGAGTACAATTCAGCCAATAACTATGTAAAATGTGTCCTTGAATCAGAGATTTTCATCCAGAAAGAGGATGGAAATAAGCCACACTCACAAGCAAAAATCTTTAAATAAATCCAGATTTCTCCGTCCCAGGGATAGAACCATGGCACTGCGCCTCGCACATCGTCCAACCCCAAAGCATGCTCGCCCAAAAATCTTGTCATAGAAAAAAATTACCCCCATGCTCATGCTTTACTTGCAAATGGCATATTCTGCACAAAATCTTTGCAGATCCCAATTTATCACAGCAAGATATCCCAGTACCAAAGAAGCTGTCATGATAAGTTTTCATGAGATTGTGCAGTTGTGTATTGTATTAGAGACAGAAAAGCTTTTTATCCATGTTATGCTGTAATATGGTGCAATGAGCAATAGTTGCATAAAGAAATTAAAAACAAGACTTTGCTTGTGAAAATCAAAACGTTTTCAAAATACTGTTGTAAAGTTGTTGAAAATGTTGTAGCCATGGGATTTTTGTTCAGCAGCAGCTTTTCATCAATGGTTTCCCCCTTTGAACTGAAATACATTGCTTCCATGTCATTACATACACCCTGGCACAGAAAGGGGTGGGGTGGGGTGGGATGGGGTAGATGGGAGGCAATAGAGTTGAGATAGTTGTCATGGCATGAGGACCTTGCTTTCGTGGAGTCAAAACTCCCAGGAGCTTGAGGTTTTCTACATGATGAATAGCAACATTTGTCCTGGCAACTTTCAGGCTCAGAAACCTAAACTGACTGTCCATTTTATATGATGACTATACACATAGACATCTATTTGGGCCATTTTAGACACCATTGATCACTCAGCTAGCCCATCCAGATATTAAATCGTGGCAAAGGGGACATAAAAGTTAGGATAAAACTGGTTTGACTAAACTGCTGAAAACGTTTGTTATGTTTTTATTGCTATTGTAGATAAGTTGGAAGGGAAGGTAGGTGCATTGTAGATGTTCACCAAGTATCATTTACACACAGACAGAATTACATGAATGGGCAGATTTACGACACAGGGTTGCAACCAGTATAATATTGTCAAGATATTTAAATCCAGATTCTTCCTGTCCCAGGGATAGAACCACAGCACTGCGCCTAGCACATCACACATCGTCCAACCCCAGAGCATGCTCGCCTATCTCCGCCTGTCAAAAGTCATGGTTTCAACAAGAGAGTAGAGGCTGAGGGGCTGGCCATGTACTTTTTATTGATACCTCATGCGATAGGATGCACCCATCATCAAGTGTATTCACATTCTCCCTCTTCCTATAGTTTGTCATGTGTGTCCTGTGAGTTAGGTGCTCATTCTGTATGAACAGCCACTACATGATTCTCTCCGCCAGACTGGAAGGGCCACACAGCTGCTCTTCACACTACTTGTCAACTGGATTGGTCATGCCTTCCCTCTCTCCCTATCATATGTACAGTGTCTTGAATGACCATTTGACCTGCAGCTGTCCATTCCATCACTCGTTAATTCGACTTGATGTTTGATTGCAGACCATACCCCTGGTATCCTTGCCCTGAATTGTTATAGTTAGGCAATATCTATATCAAGACATCTCATTTCAATAGTGCAACATTCATTGGATAGATTTTGTTGTTTTAAATGAGGCAATACTTCAAACAAGTGCTTAATAAGTATAGAAGAGTAATGAGCCATTTTCTGTTACTAAGAAACACAAACCCAGGGACAGGCTGAGATAACATGGACCAATCCCCAGATGGCTCCTCTGGAGTCCACACATGCTTTTGATAACAGGGACCATCTGCCAGTCTTGTACACTACCACCACACTTTGCACCGACCTCTGTTACCTCGGGCCTGAATAAAGTGTGGTAACACCACCGACTCATCTTCTTCCCTGTGTTTATCACCACAAGAACCTGCCTATACCACCGGGCCCCACCACACCTTACCTGGACCCTGTCACAAGCCCTACCTGTACAATGTGATGCAGCCATTCACCATCCACACAAGATGAATGCACCTGGAGAAAATATCCTTTTCCTCTCCCATCATTTGCTCAAAGCAGGCATTGTTCATGGAAGTGGCAGGAGACACCCTCTCACCATCCTCCCCCCAACCTCCCCAACCCCCCCAACCCCCCCAACCCCCCCAACCATCCCCCGCCCACCCCCGCCCCCCACCCCCGCCCCAACCCACACTCACGTCAAGACTCAGTAGTTGAACACACTCATAAAAGTTGTTCTCTATAGGTTTCAGTATCTGATGCATGCATGTGTGTATACACGTGTATGTGTATGCATGCACACATGTGATTAGGTTTATTCACATGCATTTATGTGTGTGTTTGTGTGTGATATTTCTCATGCTGTGGCATTTCTCTTCTGCTAAATTAAACCTGGTCTGACTTGCTTTGTATTTCAGGCGAAGATCGCCTGAAAGCCATTGCCGGTGAGTGCAGTGCAGGTCTTCAGTGTTTGACAGGAGGCAGGGTCCAAGTGCCCGGGACTTCCACCAACAGGCGATGCTGCCTGGAACTAGACTGGTGTCCAACCTGAGAACCTGCACATCCTCTCCAGCTTGGTTTCTGTGCTGTCTGCTGTGCTTCCAGTTTCATGGACTCCTTGTGTTATGTCTAGTGGTGCACGATAAGAGTGCGGTTGTTGGTTAATTAAGTGTGAACAGAACACTGTGCTGACAGGAGACCAGGATAAATGAAAGCTGATCTT
>JAWQFJ010016355.1:12500-14309 GCA_034096865.1 Theodoxus fluviatilis | reverse complement strand
TTACCTTTGACTCCACAACCATCCAAAATGCCCCAGAGAGCAGGTCTATTCACAGTGTCAAAAGCTTTCTTGAAGTCAACAAACAACACATACATCTTCTTGTGTCTGCCAAGATACCGCTGTATAACATTATATAATATAAAATATTATCAATTGTTAAATAGCTTCTCTTGCATCCAGTTTGCTCCTCACCAATGATACCATTTTCATCTTTCCATGCCTGGCGTCTTAAATTCAAAAAATGAAGTTTTACTTTGCTCAGGAGAGATCCATCAATAATTTTCATGGAGAGAGAGAGAGAGAGAGAGAGAGAGAGAGAGAGAGAGAGATGGAGACAGACACAGAGAGAGAGAGACGGAGACAGAGAGAGAGACGTAGACAGACAGATAGAGGCGGAGACAGAGAGAGAGAGAGAGAGAGAGAGAGAGAGAGAGAGAGAGAGAGAGACGGAGACAGAGAGAGACAGAGAGAAGGGACGAACGAACTGGTTTAAATGTTAGGCATCCGGCCTTTCACAATAATCCGATGGTTTCCTCATTGTCAGTTACAGTTTCCATAGCTTCATGCATTCTCTTAAATCCATAATACAAATACAAGTCGATCGATCTTGTCATATAGTGATTGCTAGAGGAAAATACATTTCCAACATTTCTGAAGTCGGTCATATTGTACAAGTACTTTTCCCTAAGATCTTCATAAATTGGGCATACAGACAATATATAAAATTCACATTTAAATTCCTCCCAACAAGCTGGACAAACATACAGAGCATCTGGGGAGTCTAGGTTGTAAGGCAGTTTGTGAGAGTATAGTTCACTGAATCCGGAGCGGAATTGAATGTACACATCACGAAACGGCTTTTTATCACTTCCCCATGTGAGCTTTGTCTGCCTATAAAAGAATACCTTTCACTTCCTAACAATGTATGTCTCCAGTCATTACAAAATTCTCAAATCATGCTCCTCTTCAGTTCCCTAATAAAGTCCTATTCATAATTCCTAATTTAGCTAACCCAAAAGCGCTCAAAACCATATTTGTATAATGATCTTTGATACGGTGTGCCCAGTTCTGTTGGTTCGAGTTCGTCTGCATTATGTAAACCATAAGTGTGTATCGCCAGGGTTCCAAGCGCAGTAACCTTAACCAGTACCTCACCGAGTGAATGATACCATTTACTTTGAGTGGGTATCTACCAGTTTCCCCATTTAGAATTATATTTGTTACTTTGATGGGCAAATTAAGGAACATCTTCAGTGTTTTTAGATGTACAGTTTCAATTACATAACAATTGCACAACCCCCAAACCTCTGAAGAATACAACAGCACACTGAGGACTTGGGCGTCCAACATATTATATAAATGTATCTGATGACAGCCATTGCAAATTTTTTAATGCATCTAGTAACCAAGGTTGCGTCAGCCTTTGTCTTGAGAGAGAGAGAGAGAGAGAGAGAGAGAGAGAGAGAGAGAGAGAGAGAGAGAGAGAGTCAGCAATACGAACTATCTTATCATTCACATCGCCAAATAATGTATGAGAAACCTATACTTCCGATATGATGGTGATAAACATAGTTTACGGTCTATCAGCCTCTGTAGGTTATATAGGGTCATTGATCACAATCAGACACAAGAACTGGCAGACCAAGAGCAAGTCAACTCAAGACCTCACTATTCATTCATAATTATAATGATCAAAATGATACGTTTAATCTTAATCTTCGTCTATTTTGAAGAAATTCTCTCGGGGGAATATCCCCCCAGTCGCCGCTGTGCAGCGCCCAATAACCGCTTTTACTCCTCGCCTTTTGC
>JAWQFJ010016355.1:2500-7500 GCA_034096865.1 Theodoxus fluviatilis | reverse complement strand
AGATACTCGTCGCTCAAAGTAGATTTTACAACAACATGTGCTTGACTCGAAACTTATACTGTATAGGTTACAAAGATCTGACAAAGACCAAATATAACATGCATGATGCATGCATCACTGTTTGTTGCTCTCCCCACAAACTGCATCATAAGCTGCAAAACGGCTGTCAACAATGCATGTAAGTCTGCACTACGCATCCTCTTCTTTTTCTGTTGACCTCACCTTCTTGTGCAGTAAAACACCACCTCAAGGTAACAGCTACGGTCAGTCTACATTGTCAGAAGAAAAAGCATGACACGACAGCCATTGTCGTAGGTTTTGTCTTGTTTTGTTTCAATCAGAAACAGACACGATCAATGAAAGAGTATTTCTAATGCTGTGGATAACGTGCTGTTCACAAACGATCGTGACTCTGAACATCATCTGATTAACCTTGGACTGACTATTGCGACACTCACCTTGCAAAACATCCCATTACCTCGTTAAGAGACTGCAGACGAAAGAAACAACAGAAAGTCTTACAGTTTTCGACTCAGAGTTTTGCAAAAGTACATTGAGTTGATACAGCAATCATGAGAAAATCCAGAATTTTACCACTGAGGTAAAACCAACAAGTAAGACGTATGTTTTCTCTACCACTGTCACTGAGGGTTGTCAAATTGTCTCTCCTCCAAGCAAGCTTTATGTATGTAGACTCCCTCGACAGGAGTGTGGTCGGGAAGAAGGGGGGGGGGGGGGGGGGTGGGGTTGGGGAAAGCGGGTGATGTGCATGTATGTGTATGAGTGTGTATGCGTGTGTATTGTGTGCATTAATGTGATTGTGTGTATGTGTGTGTGTGTGTGTGTGCGTGTTTATGTGTTTGTCTCTGTGTGCTCGTGCAAATGTGTGTGTGTGCATGCGTGCGTGAATGCGTGTGTATGTGTGTGTGTGTGTGTGTGCGTGCGTGTGTGTGTGGTTGTGTGTTTGTGCACGCGTCTACTCTCGTATGTGTGTACGCAAGTGTGTGTGTTTGTGTGTGTGTGTGTGTGTGTGTGTGTGTGTTTGTGCACGCGTCTTCGCCCGTATGTGTGTACGCAAGTGTGTGTGTGTGTGTGTGTGTGTGTGTGTGAGTGTATGTCTGGGTGCATGTGTTTGTGTGTATGTGCACATTAGCGTGCCTGCACGTGTGTGTGCGTGCATGCGCGCATTCATGAATGGATGTGTTTGTGTATATAGTTCGTTTTCTCTTTAATTCTCGTATTTTTTTAACAGTGATACCTGCATATCACGGCGCCCTTGGGTCTCCCATTCTCTGCATTTCAACCTATTTTAAGCATCGTCCTCTATAAGCTGATACTGTAGGGGACAGCGTGGAGCCACGTCAACCAAGTAAGCATATCAGAAGTTCCACGTCATTGCACAACTCTGACTCGGATGCGCGATGGAGATGGCAGTATGTATGGCCACAGGTGCAGGACGTGACGAGGTAAAATGTCCCGACCTCCCCAGTCTCGCCTCTGTCTCTGACTCACTTGTCTGACAGAAGCAGTCTGGGATTGATGTATTTGCACACACAACGCATGCGCGCAAGCTGTTGGTGAACTGTGCACAGAAGGAATTCACCCCCCAAGATCAGAAGAGCTCTCACCACCCCACCCCCCCTCTCTCGTAAGGGCAGCAGTTTTCAATTAACAATTTGCAATGTTTATGCCTCAGGACACCTAAGCTGGGACTTGAAGGCTAATTCATCAACAGCTGAAGTTTTGATCACCATACTTTTGTAGAAGAGTGGTCCGAATGGTGAGTGAAATTATTGACACTCTTGCAGGCGCAGGCCTGGAGCTATAGAAAGAAAGGTGTATTTTCTCTACTCCAGTGTAGCAGGACAAAACCGGGTTCCTTTTGTTGAAGGGTACATGTTTATTCTAGCTCACACAACGAAATAAAAGAAAGGACACTCTTGCCTTACGGAGATTCCCAAACGGCTAAACCCCAACGTGAATTCTAATTTCAGATCTACCTGCACGCTTCATGTGGCAGTCCACGTCCTCCATCACGTTGGCATCCGGGAATCAGTTGAACAGAGGCCTCAGAGAATCTGCGAATGCTTCCTTTTCCGTCAACCGCTAGGCCCAGTCCGCCGTCCAAAAAATCTCACATCCATTTCTTTCTCTCGCAGTCACCATCTCCCGTCCATTTCTTTTTCTCCCCGTCACCATCTGACGTCACCAAACTGATGACGTAATGTCCGCTGAAGCAATTCTGAAAGAACCATCAAGTCTTCCCCACTCTCACCCTCCTACACTTTAGTCAGATGCTGCAGATACTCGTCGCTCGAAGTAGATTTTACAACATGTGCTTGACTGGAAACTTATACTGCATAGGTTGCAAAGACCTGACAAAGACCAAATATAACATGCATGATGCATGCATCACTGTTTGTTGCTCTTCAGAAAACTGCGTCAAAAGCTGCAAAACGGCTGTCAACAATGCATGTGAGTCTGCACTACGCATCCTCTTCTTGTTCTGTTGACCTCACCTTCTTGTGCAGTAAAACACCACCTCAAGGCAACAGCTACGGTCAGTCTACATTGTCAGAAGAAAAAGCATGACACGACAGCCATTGTCGTGGGTTTTGTCTTGTTTTGTTTCAATCAGAAACAGACACGATCAATGAAAGAGTATTTCTAATGCTGTGGATAACGTGCTGTTCACAAACGATCGTGACTCTGAACATCGTCTGATTAACCTTGGACTGACTATTGCGACACTCACCTTGCAAAACATCCCATTACCACGTTAAGAGACTGCAGACGAAAGAAACAACAGAGGAACTGACAGTTTTCGACTCAGAGTTTTGCAAAAGTACATTGAGTTGATACAGCAATCATGAGAAAATCCAGAATTTTACCACTGAGGTAAAACCAACAAGTGAGACGTATGTTTTCTCTACCGCTGTCACTGAGGGTTGTCCAATTGTCTCTCCTCCAAGCACGTTTTATGTATGTAGACTCCTTCGACAGGAGTGGGGTCGGGAGGAAGGGGGGGGGGGGGATGGGTTGGGGAAAGCGGGTGATGTGTATGTATGTGTTTGTGTGTGTATGTGTGTGTATTGTGTGTATTAATGTGATTGTGTGTGTGTGTGTGTGTGTGTGTGTGTGTGTGTGTGTGTGTGTTTATGTGTTTGCCTTTGTGTGCTCGTGCAAATGTGTGTGTGTGCATGCGTGCGTGAATGCGTGTGTATGTGTGTGTGTGTGTGTGTGTGTGTATGTGTGTGCGTGCGTGCGTGTGTGTGTGGTTGTGTGTTTGTGCACGCGTCTACTCTCGTATGTGTGTACACAAGTGTGTGTGTGTGTGTGTGTGTGTGTGTGTGTGTGTGTGTGTGTGTGTGTGTGTGCACGCGTCTTCGCCCGTATGTGTGTACGCAAGTGTGTGTGTGTGTGTGCGTGTGTGTGTGTGTGTGTGTGTGTGTGTGTGAGTGTATGTCTGGGTGCATGTGTTTGTGTGTATGTGCATGTTAGCGTGCCTGCACATGTGTGTGCGTGAATGCGCGCATTCACGAATGGATGTGTTCGTGTATATAGTTCGTTTTCTCTTTAATTCTTGTATTTTATTAATAGTGCTACCTGCACATCACGGCGCCCTTGGGCCTCCCATTCTCTGCATTTCAACATATTTTAAGCATCGAACTGTATAAGCTGATACTGTAGGGGACAGCGTAAAGGCACGTCAAACCACTAAGCATATCAGACGTTTCACGTCATTGCACAACTCTGACTTGGATGCACGATGGAGATGGCAGTATGTATGGCCACAGGTGCAGGACGTGACGAGGTCAATTGTCCTGACCTTTCCAGTCTCGCCTCCGTCTCTGATTCCCTTGATTGACAGAAGCAATCTGAGATTGATGTCTTTGTACACACAACGCATGCGCGCAAGCTGTTGGTGAACTGTGCACATAAGGAATTCACCCCCCAAGATCAGGAGAGCTCTCACCAAACCCCCCCCCACACACACACACACACACACACCTCTCTTAAGGGCAGCAGTTTTCAATTAACAATTTGCAATGTTTATCTCTCAGGACACCTAAGCTGGAACTATATGGCTAATTCATCAACAGCTGAAGATTCGATCACCATTCTTTAGTCAGACGCTGCAGATACCCGTGGCTCGAAGTAAATTTTACAACAACATGAGCTTGACTCGAAACTTATACTGCATAGGTTGCAAAGACCTGACAAAGTCCAGATATAACATGCATGATGCATGTATCACTGTTTGTGTCTCTCCCCACAAACTGCATCAAAAGCTGCAAAACGGCTGTCAACAATGCATGTGAGTCTGCACTACGCATCCTCTTCTTGTTCTGTTGACCTCACCTTCTTGTGCAGTAAAACACCACCTCAAGGTAACAGCTACGGTCAGTCTACATTGTCAGAAGAAAAAGCATGACAAGACAGCCATTGTCGTGGGTTTTGTCTTGTTTTGTTTCAATCAGAAACAGACACGATCAATGAAAGAGTATTTATAATGCTGTGGATAACGTGCTGTTCACAAACGATCGTGACTCTGAACATCGTCTGATTAACCTTGGACTGACTATTGCGACACTCACCTTGCAAAACATCCCATTACCACGTTAAGAGACTGCAGACGAAAGAAACAACAGAGGAACTGACAGTTTTCGACTCAGAGTTTTGCAATAGAACATTGAGTTGATATAGCAATCATGAGAAAATGCAGAATTTCACCACTGAGGTAAATCAAACAAGTGAGACGTATGTTTTCTCTACCACTGTCACTGAGGGTTGTCAAAGTGTCTCTCCTCCAAGCAAGTTTTATGTATGTAGACTCCCTCGACAAGGGTGGGGTCGGAGGGGGTGGGGGGTTGGGGGAAGCGAGTGATGTGTACGTATGTGTCTCTGTGTGTATATGTGTGTGTATGTGTGATTCTGCGTGTATGGGTTTGTATGTGTGTGTGTATGTGTGTGTGTGTGTGTGTGAATGTTACTGCGCT
>JAWQFJ010016353.1:0-10376 GCA_034096865.1 Theodoxus fluviatilis | reverse complement strand
TACACATTCACGTGCAAATAGCCTGGGCACTAGATACACGGTCACGTGCAAATAGACAACCAAATTAAAAACTGTTCACAATAACAGTAAAACCACAATAACAGAGTTCACTGTAAGTGGACTCCACTGTATCAACAAATTTAATAGAAAACTACATAACTAGTTTTCAACTTCAATAATGCTCATCTCCACAAAGCGAGTTGCCATGTGTCAACTGTCATGTTTGTAAAACCTACGTGCTTGCATTTTATTATGCTAGCTTTCCGGCATAGTGTTTGTAAGTTTTGTTTATCTTTATGACCTTTTTTTCATTCCTGCTATGATCGGTTGCGTTTATTCATTGCGATGAAATGTTTTGGCCACTATTATTCACTATAATAAATTCCACATGCATCATTAATTTAATACTCATCAACATTTTCGCAAACAAAAATTGTATGAATTCAGTTGCCAAAACTCTTCAACTCTGATTCAGAATCACTCAATTGTGATCAAGCCTCAAGGCGATATTTATCATCTAACGTGAATCATTCATTATCAAGACTGCTGAATAAGACTGAGGTGCTGACGTGACTAAATCAGCAGATTTTCGAAAACAAATATCGGCACACCTACAAAAGCAAAAGCCACAAGCTTCCTCCACCAGTTCAGCAGATTTAGATTACACTTCAAGTTCTGTATTTTATTGCGCTTAGCTCAAAACACATTTATATAATCATTACTTACCTCTCTTTATTTTTCCACGGAAAACGAAAAAACGACTTCTGTGGACACGCATAGCGCGAGTTAACACAGTTATTCGCACTGCAATGGTCACCTCCTTGATTTCTTCTTCGTGGTCGACATTTTTGACCGGCTAATCACGACTACGACTTCTGTGGACACGCATAGATGAGTTCAGAAAAAGCTCGAGGTATGACGAACGAGTAATGTAATATTAAGCAGTGCGCTCGCTCTATAGTCAGTGTCTGAACTAGCCACAACCTTTTAATTTCCCTTCAGTTCATTGTGTGACTGAAATCAACCCTCTTAATGTGACATTCCGCTTAGTGTGAAAAATTTTTCCTGTCCCTCAATTGAAGTTCACAATAAGAGGATTCCACGATAAATTGTTATGCTGACGCGGTATGTGGAAGTTGTCTTCCTTGACTCGAGCGTCACCGTTACCGCTTGGTGGCGCGCGTGACCCTAATTTCGCCGGAAGTGACCGGATGAACCATCTTATTGTAGAGGGTCTTTGGCTGAACGAACAATTGAAAGCTAAGTCACGTGATTGAAAAATTTCAGTGCGTCACAATGTTCAAACCGCCGCAGCCATTTGCATTCCATGAGCCTTCTACATGGCCAGCTTGGTTGGCGAGATTTGATCGTTTCAGGCTTGCATCAAAGCTGAGTAAAGAGAGTGGCGAGATTTAAGTTTGTAGTTTGTTGTACTCTATGGGTCCGGATGCTGATAAGATTTTCACACAGTTTGAGTTGTCTGATGCTGATCAAAAAGACTACGACAAAGTGAAGAAGAAATTTGAAGAACATTTCATACCAAAGTCAAAGAGGAACGTGATTCACATCTGAGCAACATTTTACAGCAGGAACCAGAAAGAAGGTGAATCAATTGAACAATACGTCGATGCTTTGTATGAACTAGCAGAGCATGCTGCTTTCACAGAGAAGAAGGACACTATAACTAAGATTTAGACTAGTCCTGGGGCTGAGAGACAAAGATCTTTCTGGAAAGCTACAGCTAGAGAGCGAGCTGACTTTGGAGAAGGCAATCATGAAGTCGAGACAACATGGGGGGTTGTTTTTTTCTTCTGGAAACCCCGGAAATCGCCCCGCCCCCCTCGTCCGCCCCTGTCATCGACCTGATCTTACAAGTTAGACATTACGCCGAGTGCACGCAAGTTGATCACTCATCGACTCGATGATAATGAATTTTCTGTCCTCGCCAAACCAGGGAAACGAAATTGTCAATTCAAGCCAGAACTAAACAGTTATCTGCTGCTACTCATTCGAGCTTTACATGACACAGTACTGTTTTCCACCCCACATAGGCCTACATGTACTTTGAGCGATCTAGTATTCAGTGCAGATGCTTCGAGAAAGCAACCGGAACTGCCAGGTTCCACCTAACGCGTTGTTTTTCGACAGAGATCGCCGAGGATAACTCCTGCAGGGTACGTTAATGAGAATGTCCTATAGGGACAAAATACTCTTTCTGTACCATAGCAATCATACGTTAATAAGCATGAAACTTGGCATACTGCAACTGAAGGTATCAAACTACCTTTGCAAAGCAACAGACAATACATTTTTATTTAAAAAAAGTGCTATAAATATTTCATAACTGTACTTAGCTATCAATGATATCTCAGAAATGCCTAATTTTAATTAGACTTTTTGCATTCTTTGTTTCGATGATCAATGTTAATAAACATCAACTTTCTCCACTTTAGAGGTGAAATGTCAGTCTAAGACCAGGATATGGTGAGCATTATGTGTAAACACGACTGAAAATGGCTAAACTCAAAATGCACCACACTGACCTATACCTCTTTAAATAGGCCGCTTCTTCAGTTTTTTCCCGCGCGACATATCACTCATTTTGTGGGGCTGGGTCACAAATGACAAATATATCAGAATACATTGCTGTGGTTCTGACTTCCTCACTGTAGGGGTGCGAGACGAGACTGCCTACGGGAGGCACCTGAAGAATAAAAGACCAACCGCTGGGATCCGTAGGAGCCCTGGAGTGAATCAGCTGGCGTATCCTGGACTGCAGCCATGCGTCTCTCTCACTGTCACACAAAAATTCCTCCTGTGGGTGGCCTCCCCTGTCGCCTGTGGATGCCACCCGACTCCTGTGATTGGCACACGTGAAGCTGTGGCTCCTGTGACTGGCACACGTGAAGCTGTGGCTCCTGTGATTGGCACACGTGAAGCTGTGGCTCATGTGATTGGCACACGTGAAGCTGTGGCTCCTGTGATTGGCACACGTGAAGCTGTACGTGGCTCCTGGGATTGGCACACGTGAAGCTGTTGCTCATGTGATTGGCACACGTGAAGCTGTGGCTCCTGTGATTGGCACACGTGAAGCTGTGGCTCCTGTGATTGGCACACGTGAAGCTGTGGCTCCTGAGATTGGCACACGTGAAGCTGTGGCTCCTGTGATTGGCACACGTGAAGCTGTTGCTCCTGTGATTGGCACACGTGAAGCTGTGGCTCCTGTGATTGGCACACGTGAAGCTGTGGCTCCTGTGATTGGCACACGTGAAGCTGTGGCTCCTGTGATTGGCACACGTGAAGCTGTGGCTCCTGTGATTGGCACACGTGAAGCTGTGGCTCATGTGATTGGCACACGTGAAGCTGTTGCTCATGTGATTGGCACACGTGAAGCTGTTGCTCATGTGATTGGCACACGTGAAGCTGTGGCTCCTGTGATTGGCACACGTGAAGCTGTGGCTCATGTGATTGGCACACGTGAAGCTGTACGTGGCTCCTGAGATTGGCACACGTGAAGCTGTACGTGGCTCCTGAGATTGGCACACGTGAAGCTGTGGCTCATGTGATTTTCACACGTGAAGCTGTGGCTTCTGTGCAGGCAGGTCGTGTTGTCAGAGATGGTATCTGATACAGTCTTTGAATCGCTTCCTAGGATCCCCCCTGTAGGTTGGGGGTCAGAATAGACTCACCGCGTCTCCCTGGGAAAGCATGGCTACCATGCTGTTGTCAACGACTTGCATGGCGGTGCCGTGGTGCTGAAGTGTCAGCCAGGGTGGCGCACTGTCCAAGAAGTACAGAGAGCGGCTGCAGCATGAAGGAACAGAAGGATTGTCGCAATATGAAAAGACACTTACTTACATCGCGTGGACTCACACACACACACACACACACACACACACACACACACACACACACACACACACACACACACACACGCACACACACACATTCACACAGACTCACACATTCACACACACATACACACACACACACACACATACACACACACACACACACACACACACACACACACACACACACACACACACACACACACAAAGAAACACACACACACACACACACACACACACACACACACACATATATAGACAGTCATGTGGGACCAGATCCTTCGACCATTCCGTTGCTGTCCAAAGTCTAAGAGAGACTTGCCATGTCCCTGTTGGTCATTGCAGCAGCCGTGCAAGGGAAAGTGTTGGTGGCGGTGCTGGTGCTGGTGCTCTGTCTGCGAGTGTCCTCAGCTGCTCTCTTCGGCAAGGTGGAACTGCAGGTTTTCGGCTCGGGTGGAAACAACGCTGTAAGTTACTGGCAATTCTCTCTGAGTGACAGGTCCAGCCAAAATGAGTCGCTCAGATACCCTTGGTGATTTTCTGAGTGTTGTGCCTTCGTAAACTACACTAAATGCACTTCAGAACGAAACCAACGTTATCGTGATATTTGCAGTGGTTGCCGAGTTATCCCACATTGAATTCGAATGCACTGAAAGTGAGTTCTTTCATAAAACGGCTTTCCAAGTTTGAGCCACGTTTTGTCCAGCAAGCCCCAACTTGTAATCAAGCTACACCAATGACATTTTGCCCAGTGCTAAATCTTTTATACATCCACCAACGCCTAATGATAATGAGCTACGCGTGTAGAGGAAAGCCGCTGCTTGCAACCATGCCTAGTACTTGACCGATCAATTCGCGAGAACGGCAGAAGAGATGTCATGATGTGTGGGGTGTCAGGCAAGCAGACGCAGTTTTTTTTCAATTACAGTGGCTATCTAAGGGACGTGAAAAATAATCATGCAGCGGTAGATTTGAAATCTGAAGCTCTCGGGGTATATGCAGGAATGGTTCAACTTTCTGAATAAAGTTAAATCTCAAGATCGCCGACGAATATTCGGCCGTATCTGGATTTGAACCAAATGTCCCGACGACCCAGTTTGGAGGACCTGTCAGCTCTCAAAGCGACGTGACAGAGAGGTCATGTAGGGTTCATGTGGGCTTCATGACCGCGTGGTCAGCGCGCTTGACCTGCAGTCACGTGGCAGCCTGTAGATGCGGTGGTCAAAGCTGGTGGATCCCGGAGTGGCGTCCGTGAGCGAGGTGCTTTACACACGCTGCTTCTCCACATACGAGGGTAAAACCTGGTACACCCACCTGGGAGGGCGTCACCCATGGTGCACTCATCCACAGCATGGTCGGAAAAGTTTGCAGAGACGGGCCACATTAATGGACTCGTCCGAGAAGAGGGGTGTGAGAAGTCAGCCAAGCGGGCGGGCCACAACATCTGACTGGTTGTGTTTTTACGAGTTTTTTTTTCTTAAATCGATGTTGAGTCATTGCAGTTGGTGACCACACAATCATATGTCATTGTTTGTTTGCATTTTAACTTTGTGGAATCAGATAGTTCTGACGAGAGTTCTTCACTGATCTCGGCTCTGGTTCAGTTGAACATGATGTCATGTCACGTGATGTTGCAGTGCCTGAAACGCTACCAGATGTGCCAGCCTTATTCAGGCCGAAAGTGCTGCTTCGGGCTGGAGTGCAGGAGGGGTGCGGGCAACGGGCTTCAAAGCTGCCACAAGATCACGTACGGATGAGTCTCTTACAGACGCCTCTGTTCCCCTCAACGCTTCCAAATGTGCTGCCAAGGGCGCCAGATAAATAAACAAGCAACGTCAGAACCGCACGGAGTGTTTACTTTATACAGTTTCACACTTTAGTCTGTGGAAGGTTTGAAGAAAAGGTCTTTAAATCATCAAACATTGTGAAACATTCCATGTGGTTAATATAAGATAATTTTGGTAAATATATCCTTTTCTGTGACAACGTTAGCAGGGGCTTACTGGAGCGAGAGAACAACAGTCTAGTTCAGCAGGTAGGGCAGAGGTTACCACTGCCTAAAGCCGTATTTTGTAGGATAGTCAGCACAGTAGTCGTTATCTGCACAGCAGCCGTTATCTGCACAGCAGCCGTTATCTGCACAGCAGCCGTTAACTGCACAGCAGCCGTTATCAGTACAGCAGCCGTTAACTGCACAGCAGCCGTTTTCTGCACAGCAGCAGTTATCAGTACAGCAGCCGTTAACTACACAGCAGCCATTATATGCACAGCAATTGTTATCTGCACAGCAGCCGTTATCTGCACGACATCCGTTATCAGTACAGCAGCCGTTAACTGCACAGCAGCCATTATATGCACAGCAACCGTTATCTGCACAGCAGCCGTTATCAGTACAGCTGTCGTTATCTGCACAGCAACCATTATCAGTACAGCAGCCGTTATCAGTACAGCAGCCGTTATCAGCACAGCTGTCGTTATCTGCACAGCAACCATTATCTGCACAGCTGCAGAAAAATAGGTTTTTAACGTTATTTTCCACAAATCTGATTATTAGAAATTGTACCTGTAGAGCATCACGTTTTGGGCAAGACTTAGTCTTAGAGTCGTACATACTTTTTCAATAGCTAAGCATGGTTTCAAACGGGTGAATAGCAAGCACGAAGCAGAGTCCTCAATGAATGCAGAAACACGCAGAAGGCCACATCAACAGGACTGCAGGGTGGTGCTTATCTGCGATCACAGAAAGTATGTTCCGATGGCACCAAAAACAAATAGCGAGGAAATTTATTTTCTTGGAATTAGTCATTTATTGTGTCACGCCCAACGTAGACTACTCCACCTGGCGCCGGTGTTTAGGCTCGTCAATCCACCAAGACAAACAACCATATAACAATTGACGACATTTATTTCCCCAAAACAGCACTCTATACACTTCACCTCCACATAGACAATTCCAAACCACACATATACACTTCCAAAGCACAAGTATGCAAATCTAAAACACGAATATACAATCCCTCAGCACACGTACGCAAACCCCAAAACACGAACGTGCAATTCCAAAGCACAAGTATGCAAACACGAATGTTCAATTCCAAAGCACAAGCATGCAACTCCAAAACACCAATGTGCAAATCCACAACCCATGTATGCAAATCTCAAAACACGAATGTGTGATTCCCAAGCAGCACTATGCAACTCCAAAACCCAATATACAATTCCACAGCACCAGTATGCAAATCCCCAACACGACTGTGCAATCCCAAAGCATACGCATGCAAATCCAAAACACGAAAATGCACTTCCAAAGCACAAGTATGCAAACACAAATGTGCAATTCCAAAGCACAATATCCAATCCAACAGGTTAAAACAATAGCAAATTATGAAACGCGAATTCACTCACCCCTTCCACACAATACAACCCGAAACCCCAACAGACTCCGAAAAACTTACTAACTCCAATTTCACCTCACGCACAAAGCTCCGCCCCCCCTAACAAATCTCGGCCACCTCCCAGACTCCAATAAATCTCCCCACACCTCACCAACCGAAGCAAACTCCTACCACCCAAGCTGCGACACATCCACAATTCTCAGCAGCTTCACAAACTATCACGAATCTCGTCACGCGCCAACAACCGACGCCACTCCTACCACCCTCGGCCAACGCCGGTATCCTCAACCCAATCCACACCGCCAACTGCTCCTCACCCACGGCCAATGCCGACACTCAAACACACTCCACCTCCCACTCTCTCGTCACCGTCAGCACTGACCTTCTTCCTCAGTCCAAGCCAAAACCTCCTATCCTTTCCTCTCCTCAAATTTCCGTCCATACCTGTTCACATCACCGTTCAAACGGCACCCCTGTCCAACCTTGCACGGGCTAACCACCCCGCACGAGATTTCACGTACATAACCCACACTCCTGCACGAAAACCTGCACCACACTTGAAAAGACCAGACCAAGCAAACCAGAAATACGAGAAGTAGCTGCAAGAGAATCAGGCAAGCGCCCAAACAACTAGACAGAGCCGTAAATAGGCTGGACAAGATCGCTAACACAGCACACCAGAAATGTACAAAGCTCTATCACGCTAAACAAAATGTTTGTCACGGACGTAACAGAGCGGAGGCCAGATTTTCCCAGAACATCTCCACGACCTCCTCGTCTTCCTCCACAGGAAATTCCACGTACGAGTCTCTGCGCATCAGCTCCAGCAGGTCACAGTTCAACAGGTGCGGGGGCACGTGCTGGTACAGCAGCAGCACCAGCACGCGCCTGCCCACGTGCAGCTCCTCCATGCGCGCCATCTGCAGCTCGTAGCGGCACCAGTAGCTCTGCAGCAGGCGGGGCGTCAGCAGCACCAGCGTGCGGCGACTGCAGCGCACGGCGTCCAGGATGTTGGTGGCGATCTCTTGGCCGGGCATGAAGTCGCGGTGGTGGATGCACAGGTGTAGTCCCCGCTCAAGCTCCAACTTGCGCCGCATGTCCTTCACCACGAAGCCGCGGTCATCGTCCGCGTAGGAAACGAAAGCGTCGAAGTGGAAGTTGCTGTTGTGACCTTCCTCAGCTGCCGCCATTGCCATCATCTCGGCCACCTGGGCTCGTCTGGAACAGAGAGACGTCACGATCAGGCAAAGCTATCCACGACGGGGGCTACACAAAGAACAACTCAGTGTTTATTGCAATGAATCAAGGCGAAAGCATTTTACATGCTTACCTCAGAGTCTTCGAAAAATGAAATACATAACAGAAAACGTCGAAGATTAGTGATGATGTATAGAGGATTAAGATATAACGGGCTCCCCTGCCCTGTCTTACGTCTCAGAACATCTTACGAGAGCATAAACCTGGGCAAACAGCAAAGGTACACAATGCAAATCGTAGCATCTCGAAGTCATGACGTGTATCACTGTATGCATGCAGTGATGGCAGGAACTTGTCCCAAGAGACAGCCAATCTTCACCCTCCAAAGCTTGTCCCAAGAGACAGCCAGTCTTCACCCTCCAGAACTTGTCCCAAGAGACAGCCAATCTTCACCCTCCAAAGCTTGTCCCAAGAGACAGCCAGTCTTCACCCTCCAGTCTGAAGCCCTCCCTGCCAGGCCCCGTCTTTAGCCCACTCACCTGCGGTAGAAGAGGTAACGAAGACGCCAGCGGTGGCGGTACAGCAGAGCTCCCACCAGAAGGCCAAGGCACACCAGCAGACAGCTAACGATGCTGGCCACCATCATGGCGTAGCTGGTGCATTCATGCTCCAGCATGTCCACCAGCCTGGTCACGTTTTCGTAGTTGCCGATGTAGACAAGGGTCCCATCAGTCAGGGTGCAGTACGTGTGTTCGTTGATGTACGGATCCCCATCTCGTATTGGATAGTTTTGTAGCCACACCCACGAGTCGAGAGTATTACAGTTGCACTCAAAATGATTCTTGAACCATCTAGTGAGTACGCAGAACGACTTGTTCTTTTTCTCATTGCAAAGAGCATCCAGCTGTTCCCTCAAGCGCAGTGGAATGGAAGTGAAGAAATTCAAGTGAATGTCAAATTCTTTTAGGTTGTGCATGTGGGAAATATCCACAGTCCAGTTCCACAGTACATTGAAACCTAACCCAAAGTACTGTAAGTTGTCTAGTCCATCCAGAAAATTAGGAGGCAGTTCAGCAATTTCATTGTAGCCTAACCGTAAATAAGTCAATGATGTCAGTTTGGTGAAGGGTGGAACATCAAACGCGTGCCACAATCCGAAGATGTTGCCTTGCAAATTCAGTACTGTCAGATTTCTGAAAAGGCTGAAGAAGTAGGGAGACAGAACAAGGCCATAATTGTACGACAAATCCAGCATGTCTAACCCCTCCAGTCCCCACACAGGACCTATAAAGACGGAGAAGTTGTTCCTTGCCAGATGCAGTTCTCTCAGACTCGGCGCCTCTATGGTGAGATTTCTCAGAGGAAAAGACAGCCTGTTGCCATTCAGTTCCAGTTTTTCCAGCTTGGGGGAAGTCGTATGATGGAGGTGTTCATGTGGTAGAGCTGCATCAAGAGCCCTAGGGTCTCTTTCTTGGATTCGGGCGAGTTGCACTGTTCCTTTCCTGACGACAGAGAAGGCGCCTCTTTCCCTGTGCATCGCCAATCGGTGTAGCAAGTAGGATGGGGCAACTTCATTTCTTCAGCCCATCTACTCGGCATCGTAGCATGTACATCCATGACTTCAAGCAGTTTGTTTAAGAACTGGCTCTTCTGGGTTTCTCTCAGTGTGGAAGGTGGAAAACCGTGCTGCCAGGCATCGACAGCATCGAAATCGGAAAACTGGTCTCCTGCCGCCAGATGAACGACGTTCTTCAGCTTGTGAAGGGAGAACATGTACAGGCCTGGCCGGAACCGGTTTCTGCGCACTGACAGCGTCGTCAGGGACGCCGGAAGTCGCTCCAGCACGCCATCGCACACAGTCTCGATCTGGTTGTTGTCCAGCACCAGCTCCTCAAGGGGGAGTAACTGCAGAGCTTCCGCCAGATCCACTGTC
>JAWQFJ010016351.1:70000-73289 GCA_034096865.1 Theodoxus fluviatilis | reverse complement strand
GAGAGAGAAAGCAGAGAAAAGAAGCTGCAACCGATGAAAAACTGGAACGAAGCTGCTGAGCTCCAGTGCAAAGCCATACGTCTTTCAGTAACCGAGTCAAACTCTTTTGCAAGGACTCAGACAACTTTCGGAAAGGACGGAAATGCGTTTCAAGTGCGTGATGTGGTTCCTGTGCAGGTAATATGGATGAATGAAAGCAATCTCCTTCCAAGCGTCCGTTCCGCTTCCAAAAAAACAAAAAGAGAAAATATTATCCACGTTAAGCATTTTTCAGGACGTTCGGATCTACAAGGTCGCAATTAGGTTATGATATCTCGGTATCTCTTCCGGCAGGCAGAAAAACTTCAGTAGGTATGTTTGTGGAAAATACTAATCAAACACCCATTTTGTAGTATCGATGGTTTGCAAAGAGGAATGCTCCCAATTCGTCACGGAATATGGCTGTTCACATAAAATCACTCAATCAGTTTCAGTCCACGTTGAGAGTAGGCAAGGCAACCCTCTACGGTTGTTCACCTTGCATTTTTGCTTGTATTGTAACTGAAAACGTCTATTCTCAGTTACAAGTAACTTTGCAGAAAGCTTGTCAAACTGGATTTGGTGACAGTTTAGAACAAGAGTGCCTGTAGAGCTATTTTGAAATACAAAGAATTGGGGCAACCAAAAAGAGACAACTGCCTGAATCCGTCTCGAAATAACCAGTCCAAGCTATATCGCGGCTTCTTAATAGGCCATCCCCCTTCACACAGTAATCCTCACTGAAAAGGGGATTATTTCGGAAGAAGTCATGAAGTTTTCCCAGTAATTTTTCCTTGTTAACAGCGAGTAAATGCCCTGTCATTTTTACTTACGTATCATTATCAGCTTTGTGTGGACTTCCGGCAATAAGCAGACCGCTGAGCCCCACATTCGAGCGACTCCGTAAGCCTTAGGCCTTTCTACTTGACGTAAATTGCATGGACGACCAAGGCTGGAAATCCCCTGAGCTGTCTCACTCTCTCTTCCCTCACTATCCCCTTCGTCAGTCCCGTATCGCCAAGGTCCAGCCGGTAGCCGGCCCTTGCCCTTCGGTCAGTGCCCATGATTTTCTTTTAAAGACACTTCTGCCAGAGCCGGTTCGTCAATCACGGCCATTGGGCGCCTCTGCTGATTGCAGCTCCATTCGCCTCTTATTCCGCTCAAACCAACACTTCTTTCTGGGCTCGAGAGGGCAGGCGCCCGGCGCCGCATGATCGCTACTCAGACTGCCATTAGGGCGCCCGCAGTCTCACCAGGACAGGACAAAGCTCGGGCACAGCTTGGGAGAAGGAGAGACGGTCCTTCGCAAGGCACGCACGGCCAATCAAAAGGATTTGGGCAGAGAATGGAAAGTACGTAGCTTTGGTGAAGTGATAGGAACAGGGTTGAGAACATTGGCGCGGAAGTTGGCACGGGCTGTAAGTGATAGGTGCGGCGGATATGGTTGCTGAACAGCTTGGGTGTTCCTGTGTAAGGCCCAGATGTGGACGAGATAATTGAGCACACAGTAGGATGGCATCCGGTGAAAAATGGGGAATAAATGGAGACAGGAATGGTTCGATGGGTCTTTGAATAAATGGTTCTGTTGGCGAAAATTGAGAGAAATGTGATGTGAAATGGAAGAATCAGGTAAGTGTATATGCGAATCTGACGTGTCCAATCAAAGAGCCATTGTACCTGTGGATGTTAGTAATGCAAAGTGACTTGGAAATGATTTATGAATGGAGTGAATGCCACCGAATTTCTACCTGATTTGTACGCTACCGACAAGCCAGGAAGTGTGAAAAAGCGCCGTATACAATCAAAATGAAGTCAGTATAACAAATGAAATTTGGAAAATTGCTGTCCACAGAAATGTTCCGGTACAGAGTAAATATAAAGCCCAAAATGTCAAAATGATCTGAAACAGTTGACCAGCCGGAGGTGCAGCTGAAAGAATATATAGTTTTGCATTTCCTTTCTACCACGTGTGGAATATGTACCGGCATGAAGAAAGGGTGACAGGTATACTGTACGGGGACAGAGAAGGAGGCTGTGGCATGGAGGAGAGGAGAGTCAATGAGAAGGAGGGTGTGCTTGATTTTGATCAACAGTGAATGCTAAAGTTCATTGTAGAAGAAGCATCCATTGCAACGCCACATACCTCTCCCTGAACACACCATTTCGTTCTCATTTCATGAATATTCTGATATGCAGTTACGGATAATGTTCAGCAGTTGACTGAGTGCAAAGGGATAACACATGCAAAAGTGTACTGGCTCATTCGCGCAAGTGGTCAATGTCCTGATCCGGCATAACTGAATCCGTTAGAAGGGAATACCGAGAAATCATTGGTTATGATGAATAAACTAAGAGGAGCATGGATTGCTGAGTGTGCAATGAAGTGAAGTTGGATGATTGCCGTGAGGAGAATACAGATGCATACAGATCTTGATCAACTACGTGTATTTATGCAGTTGGTTTAACGAAGACTGTCTCGTTGGCTGTGAGGCACAGAAATTGTATGCCCTTGTGCCTGTGTCTGTGATGGAAACGGTTTCATATTTGACAAGTCGTCTTAATTTCACGCTCTTGCCTTGAGTTATCATTCTATGCGGATGAAAGTACCACGTACGTGTCACCAAATAGATGTACATGTATTTACACACATACAGATAATGGCAACCTAGCAAAGCAGGGAAAAGGATAAACAACGGGAAAATAACAATATCAGGAGCATAAACACAAGGACAAAGAGGAGCTACTCAAAAGTTTAGAATGTGAATGGCGGAAGGGAACGATGGTGCGTGAAGATAAAATAAAGAAAGAGTGGAATAAAGCTGCTTTAACATTTTGAACAAAGAGACGAGAAACCGAATCTGAATTTTGCTTCAGTTTCAATGTCTATGGTTTAAAAATGGTTGTGTAAATATTCAGCAACACATATTGCACTGAATGGAAGTGATCATAATATGTCTATCGGAACAACTGCTAGTTGGTGGACTATATAGTTCAGAGCTTTCCATGTGCTTTCTAGAGATAGATTTCAGCAAGCAACGCCTTCAAGAGAAAAATCCACGGGTGTCAACAATTACATATATCTCATTCAGCAACCGACTCAACTCTTCTCACTTCCCACTACTCCCTGTGTTTGGCTACCTTCTTTTCGCGACTGGACTTTTCCCTAGCTTCGCCAGGGTCCTTTCTCTTTTTTGAACAGCAGATCGCAAACTGGCAGTAAAGAGTCTGAGTGCCACATTACCGATCGGCATTTGGCCGAACACTGACGGTT
>JAWQFJ010016351.1:27500-57500 GCA_034096865.1 Theodoxus fluviatilis | reverse complement strand
TGTGTGTGTGTGTGTGTGTGTGTGTGTGTGTGTGTGTGTGTGTGTGTTTGAGACAGACAGACAGACAGACGGACAGACGGACGGACGGACGGACGGACGGACGGACGGACGGACAGACAGACAGACAGACAGACAGACAGACAGAGACATGATATACTCGATATAATCAGAGTTCTTCAATTTACGCAAAGAAAAACCTAAGTAAATCTGACAGAGTTTTATTTTGCGAAGGTGTGGCAAAATGCTTCACACTAAGGGGCAAATCATTCTTTATTCAGTAGAAGTAGTTCTAGGTTTTTGACTGTTACTATTATCTCTGCTTAGGTGAGGCAAATTTGCCTCACAGGTCACACTATGGGGCAAATCGCCCACCATGGGCGTTTTGCCCCCTAGTCATGGGCGTTTTGCCCCATGCGTGGGGCAAGAAGGCCAAATAAATTTTTTCGATTTTTTACCTATTTTGTTTTTATTTTTTATATTATCCACAAATTCTTATAGCAGTTAGTAGCCTATGTAGCCCTCAATATTTAGAGCCTATTTTGATGTGCCTCTGGTTTCAACAAGAAGAGCCAACACAGTTCTTGCTTAAGGGGGGCGTTTTGCCCCATGCTACCCTATACGTAACACTCTTTCAAGGAATGTTTTGCGGCAGTGAACACGTAAATATCTTTTTGACAAAGTCAGCGCAGGCATTAGTTTAGTACTTTCATTTCTGTGTAAATGAATGCTCTGTGTGTGTGTGTGTGTGTGTGTGTGTGTGTGTGTGTGTGTGTGTGTGTGTGTGTGTGTGTGTGTGTGTGCATACATGCGCGCGTGCGTATGTGTGTGCGTGCTTGCGTGCGTGAATGAGTTAATGAGCGAGCGAGCAAGTGAGCGAGTGAGTTGGTGGAGTGAGTGAGTAAGTGACTAAGTGAATGAAGTGAATGGGTGAGTGCGTGGGTGGGTGGGTTCAAGTGAGTGGAGTGAGTGGAGTGAGTGGAGTGGGTGAAGCGAGTGGAGTAGGTGGAGTGAGTGGAGTGGGTGGAGTGAGTGGTGTGGGTGGAGTGGGTGGAGTGAGTGGTGTGGGTGGAGTGGGTGAAGTGGGTGAAGTGGGTGAGTGGGTGAGTGGGTGAGTGAGTGAGTGAGTGAGTGAGTGAGTGAGTGAGTGAGTGAGTGAGTGAGTGAGTGAGTGAGTGAGTGAGTGAGTGAGTGAGTGAGTGAGTGAGTGAGTGAGTGAGTGAGTGAGTGAGTGAGTGAGTGAGTGAGTGAGTGAGTGAGTGAGTGAGTGAGTGAGTGAGTGAGTGAGTGAGTGAGTGAGTGAGTGAGTGAGTGAGTGAGTGAGTGAGTGAGTGAGTGGAGTGGAGTGACTGGGTGAGTGAATTACTGATTGACTGACTGTGCGACTGAATGAGTGAGTGAGTAAGTGAGTGAGTGAGTTTGTACATCCCTGCATGCATGCTTATGTGTGCATACACTTGTATGTCTGTGTATGTGTGTTTGTACGTGGGTATATGTGCACTCAAGGCATCCACGCTCGTGAATGATAGCCAGTTATACATTTGGCGTGTGCGTCCTCACCAAGAAGAGGTGTGTAGGAAAGACGTGCTGCTCAGCATACTGCAACTGAAAAGAGCACCTACATGTATGCTCTAGTCAACTCGACAATACGCTCTTCACACAGGCCAGCCGCAAACTGTCATGAAACTTGCACTTTGAGTGCCTTTAACACCTTACTCCAATGCAATGTATGTGTGTGCACTGCATTGACTGGAGGTGCAGGGAAGACTTAGCTTACATGTGTATTGATTTCCCCAGCGTTCTCCTGAGCTATGAACGCGGCTGGGGAGATGCATGCGCAAATCTGCAGTCTCAGGCGTCTAAGACGACATGGCTTCCATATTTATCAACGTCCGCCATTCCTTCCACGGGTCAGATGAAAACGAATCTTCACGTGCAGAGTCGGGATTGGAAGCCACAAAAAATGGAACTTCAAATCAAAAGTTTCGCTATGAGTGGAGCTCGAGTTCCCACCGTCCAGACTCGGTTTCGTTCAGTTTTCGTGAAACTCGTTTGGTGTTGGAAGATGCTTCACTGCCTCTGCTCCTATTTACGAGCTCTCCGACAGTGGAGATAAGTTTATGTGATTCCCATAGACCAAGAACCAGTCGGTAATTGACATGATGGATGCTTGCGGCTATTCCGTCTTTAAAAGTCGCGAAGCGTGCTATCTGATATCATTCTGCTAAGAAACCGTGACTTTCGTTATTGCGATCTAATGAGATAGAACAGAGACTGCCACTGGCGCGTGATGAGAAAGAAGTTTTGTCCACCTTTGCTTCCATCAGGAACCCACTCAGTTGGAAAAATAATATTCCGCCATTTAAAGTCAATCTCTTCGAAGTTCATAGGAAAATTAATTATTGAAATATTGCACCGTAGGTTTTCTGCGGAGAATGAATATGATTTTGTTTTGTTTGATTCACATCTTTTTGTTGATTTAGTTTTATTCTATTGAAAAGTTCGCCTTTCACTATTTCTTTTTTCTGGTCTTTTTTGTTTTTTGGTTGGTGTTCTAATGATTTCCCCCCTTTTCAAAAGATAAGCCGCTTCTGTTGCCAGTAGAAAGGAAAGAATGAATTCATTTCTTCACATTAAGTCAAGCATGCTTACGAAAGAAGTTCCGACACGGCCAGATTGGTAACAAAGGATCGCGGACGGCGTGGTCCGACTGGAATTGGACGTTAATCGTGTGAGAGGGAATCGACTTCCAGGTGCATGGACATGAAAAATGGCCCATGGCTACGACACTATTGATTTCTGTTCCTGTGTGTGCAGTCCAGTGAATCTGA
Source organism: Theodoxus fluviatilis (assembly GCA_034096865.1). Lineage (NCBI taxonomy): Eukaryota > Metazoa > Mollusca > Gastropoda > Cycloneritida > Neritidae > Theodoxus > Theodoxus fluviatilis. Next base: position 54,672 of record JAWQFJ010016351.1, on the reverse strand, counting down.
GATGAAACGGAGGTCTCCCTGGGTTGGCACGTAACACATGACTGCAGTTGAAAACGGACTTGGGGGTGTAAGTAAGTAAAGACGTAAATCTGACGGCTGGCAAAACGCCAGAGGGAATCTGACTGGTAGGAGACGAGTAGCGTCAGCACGTCGTGCATGATCACCTTCGTCCTGAAACTGATGCAGACAGATTGGATAGGAAGGTGTGCGTCAACCTAAAAACGGAGGAAATAAAAAAGCAAGCAGGAGGAGGAGGAGGAGGAGGAGGAGGAGGAGGAGGAGGAGGAGGAGGAGGAGGAGGAGGAGGAGCAGGAGGAGGATCAAGAGGAGGAACAGGAGAGGAGGAGCAGGAGGAGGAGCAGGAGCAGGAGGAGGAGAAGCAGGAGCAGGAGCACGAGAAGGAGGAGGAGGAGCAGGAGCAGGAGAAGGAGCAGGAGAAGGAGGAGGAGGAGGAGCAGGAGGAGCAGGAGGAGGAGCAGGAGAAGGAGGAGGAGGAGGAGCAGCAGCAGCAGCAGAGCAGGAGGAGGAGGAGAAGCAAGAGCAGGAGGAGGAGGAGGAGAAGCAGGAGAAGGAGGAGGAGCAGGAGAAGCAGGAGAAGAAGCAGGAGGACGAAGACGAAGAGGAGGCGGAGGACGAAGTTGAAGAGGAAGATGAAGGCGAGGAGGACGAAGACGAAGAGGAGGACGAAGACGATGAGGAGAACGAAGACAAGGAGAAGGAGGACAAAGACGAAGACGAGGAGGAGGAAGAAGAAGAAGAGGAGGAGGAGGAAGAAGAAGAGGAGGAGGAGGAGGAGGAGGAGGAGGAGGGGGGGGGGAGGGGGAGGAAGAGGAGGAGGAGAAGGAGGAGGAGGAAGAGAAGGAAGAGGAGGAGGAGGAGGAGGAGGAGGAGGAGGAGGAGGAGGAGGAGGAGGAGGAGGAGGAGGAGGAGGAGGAGGAGGAGGAGGAGGAGGAGGAGGAGGAGGAGGAGGAGGAGGACGAGGAGGAGGACGAGGACGAGGAAGAGTGGGACGAAGACTAGGACGAGGAGGGGGACAAAGACGAGGACAACAATGAGGAAGAGGACGAAGACGACGACGAGGAGGAGGACGAAGATGAGGAAGAGGAGGAGGAGGACAAAGACGAGGACGAAAGCGAGAAGAAGGAGGAGGAGGAAGATGAGAGGGAGGAGGACACAGACGAGGACGAGGAGGAGGGGGACAAGACAAGGACAAGGAGGGGGACGAATATGAGGACGAGGACGATGAGGACGAGGACGAGGAGAGGGACGAAGACGAGGACGAGGAGGAGGGGGACGAAGACAAGGACGAGAACGAGGAGGGGGACGAAGACGAGGAGGAAGAGGACAAGGAGAAGGAGGATGAGGATGAGGAGGAAGCCACAAAAGGACGAGGAAGCCACAAAATTGGGGACGGAGCAAAGGAAGGAGAGGGGATTGAGAGAAGGAGGGAGTTGGCGACGGAAGAATGAAGAAAATGAAGTTATTTGAAAGCATTGCTTTCAGTGCAGAAACAACAACCCCAGGATAAATACGTTATGGACAAGAGATTCTAAACGCTATGAACCTAATTATAAAGCAAAGGACACATTTTCTGCTACAAGTTGCTCGGATTCCTCCAGCCCATCATTCAGGCAACCCGTAGGCAGGCAAACAAAGTGTGTGGGCGTGAATGGTTCCGCTTTTACTGTCGGGTCACAGTAGCCTTAGGTTGGACTTTGTTACAAGTTGGGAAATAATGGAATTTCATGTCAGAGCTGGAGACAGGCAACGGTGTTAGCTGTCCAGGACTTGAAGGAATGGGAACAGTTTGCACATCGCTCGGGGTAACTTGCACTGCTTCAACTTTGTCTTCCATTCCTAATGTGGACAACAAAGTATTCTGTGTGCTGAAGAAAGCAGCAGTCTCATTGTTTTCTTGTAATGCAGCGGGTATATTTCAACCTCTACACAAAAGACACAAACAACACCGCGTTATGTAACCTCCATCAAGCGAAGGAGCTCTACTGGAACTGACATGATAATTCGGGTAATTGAAACAAGTTAATTCTCTCGGAGAGAAAGAAAGAGAGAGAGAGAGAGAGAGAGAGAGAGGAGGGAGGGAGATAGCAAGGGGAGGAAGACAGACAGACAGAGAGAGAGAGAGAGAGAGATGGGGGGGGGGAGAGAGGGAGAAGGAGAGAGAGGGAGAGAAAGAGAAAGGGATATATATCTCCCTTTCTCTTTCTCTCCCTCTCTCTATATATATATATATCTCCCTTTCTCTTTCTCTCCCTCTCTCTCCTTCTCCCTCTCCCCCTCTCTCTCTCTCTCTCTCTCTCTCTCTCTCTCTTTCTTTCTTTCTCTCCGAGAGAATTAACTTGTTTCAATTACCCGAATTATCATGTCAGTTCCAGTAGAGCTCATTCGCTTGATGGAAGTTACATAACGTGGTGTTGTTTGTGTCTTCTGTGGAGAGGTTGAAATATACCCGCTGCATTACAAGAAAACAATGAGACTGCTGCTTTCTTCAGCACAAATAATACTTTGTTGTCCACATTAGGAATGGAAGACAAAGTTGAAGCAGTGCAAGTTACCCCGAGCGATGTGCAAACTGTTCCCATTCCTTCAAGTCCTGGACAGCTAACACCGTTGCCTGTCTCCAGCTCTGACATGAAATTCCATTATTTCCCAACTTGTAACAAAGTCCAACCTAAGGTTACTGTGACCCGACAGTAAAAACGGAGAGAGAAAGTATGAGAGAGTGAGTGAGAGAGAGAGAAAGTGAGAGAGAGAAAGTGAGAGAGAGAGAAAGTGAGAGAGAGAGAAAGAGAGAGAAAGTGTGAGAGAAAGAGAAAGAGAGAGAGAGAGAAAGAGAGAGAGAGAGAGAGATCAATGCGAAACAAAGAGACCAGAATCTGCAAAACGATGTTCATTTTTCTTAAATCGCAGTACTTAGAATCCACTTAATGGTCAGGGGAATCAATTAATAGCTACCGTATGATTGTTTGGTTAGTTGCATGGGCAGATAAACATAAGAATATCATAATAAAGATCTACATGATAACTACATCAAAAAGATCTACATGATTACTACATCAAAAGTTGTTAATCGAATGAAAAAGGATGCCATATGAGTTATTGCAAGTCGGAGTGGCATCACTTTCACCTGGTAATTGAAAATCCGAATTCGCTGATCGCTGCCAAGTGGTTCCATGCAATTGCAAGTGCTCAGCAGTTCGACTTTAAGATTTCATTTTGTTCAAGAGGTGACATGATCATAAATAATACATTGGAACACAGGTTGCGATGATTAAATTTAATTTGGTCAATAGGTAAAGCAATCCTTATGCTTGCGCCTGTAAAACCACACCCATACACATGCACCCACCTACGCGTACATGGTCTCATTCACTCTCTTATTTATTCATGTATTCGCCCACTTATTCACTCGCTCGCTCACTTGCTCGCTAACTCACTCGCTCTCTCACTCAATCCAACAGTGCATTAGGGCCCCCTGTAGCAAATACACTTGCTACAGCTTTTGAAAGTACCGACAAATCCACATAGAAGTACTTTTGCACGCAAGCAAACATGTTTCGCGACACCACTCTGCAATGAAATTTGAACACACCAAAACACAACTGATACACACACATGCTCACATATACACAAGCTGGTTATCAGTTCGCATAATAACCCTTAATACATACAGCAATACAGTCCATTGATCACAGTTACAATTAACTAAGAGTGAAGACAACATGAGACCAACGATAAACCAGCCAACCGTTTCACACAAACAAACCGAACCGCCAACTATCAAGCCAACCAGAACGCCTGCTTGCCTGATAGCCAGCCACAGCTGCAAACAAACTATCTAAAAAGTTCATATCAGCATTTTCAATACAATCATTAGACATTTATTCCTGCCATTCATGTGACTGTGCCGGAGAAACATGGTTGAAGTACTAAAACAGTTTTCAAGAAAACGTCGAGTAAAGTTATCAGTGTACTAAATCATGTATACAATTACCCGATATTTGCGTCACTTAAGAAAATTTTTAATTCCCTCTATAAACATGCTGTTTTCTCTCAAATATGCCCGAATAACTAAATAATATTGTATTTGAACTATCTCATTTTCTAATTTTCCGTGCTTTAGCCTGGTTTTCTCATGCACAGTGACCTTTGTTGAACTTCCATTTATGAATAATGTTCCCACTGGACACAACGTTACCCTTCCCCTGACGTGCGAACGCTTACCTGCGTGTCGTTGTAGAGGAGCTGCAGCCGGTAGCCAGGTACCACGGCCTGGTCGTTGACGTGCTGGATGGCCATCTGTGCCGCAGCCAGCTCCGAGTGAGCTGCCTGACCTCGCTTCTGAGTCAGCCCGAACAGTCCTCCTACGTACAACGTCCGAGTCCCCCCATGGACCGTCTCTCCTGGCAGGGTCCACTCTCCAGGGCCCCACCCCCACTCCCCACCCTCAGGGACAGTGGGTCCCGAAATGTCCTCGCTCTCTCGGAACCATGCTTGATTCTCCAGGGCGGCATCGTTGCTGTCGTTGTCCATTCCAGGTGGACTGCTCGTGTCCTTGATGTCTGACCTTGGACCGGAATTTTCGTCGACCGCTTTGTCCTTTGCAGACAGTTCGTGATCGCGAGATGGGTGGTAACCTGTCTCTGGGAACAGACTGCTGAGAGTTTCACCCTCCACATGGCCTCCGCCACCCTGAGCGGAATAGGAGACATCCAAGGGTTGTCCGATGCTTTTGCTTTTCCTGCTCGGGAAATATTTCACGTGAAGAGGAAAGTGCTGCTCCGAATACGACTCGTCGTCTTGGTACTCAAGAAATTTGACAAACCTCGTGGCTTCTCCGGGATCTAATCTCGGCAGACGACTTTCCAAGACTTGTGGAGAGTCTTCCAGCTGTAGATCTTCAAATCCGTGAAAGTGTTCATCTGTAAGAGACTGGAGAAGCACCGAAGGCACATTCTCGTTGCTCTCAATGTCATGGTGAGCACTCGATGGGAACGACAGAACTTGAAATACAAATATAAACACAAAAAGCGACGCTGCTTGCTTCGCCGAACACCTAAGTTGTTCACTCACACATAGAACTAAGCATATTAAAGTTCTCAAACATGGATAGATGTCAATGTGGACACAGGCGTTCAGTGCACTGTACAGGTCATGAGAAATCCGTTTTATATGTTGCCTGGCTACTTGCAGCTTGGTGAGCGCCAAGCTTTTAGTCATTGAAAGAAAAGTCCACGTCCTAAAGGGATGGTCAGCACGATGAGGTGCAAGTTCATGTGGATGCGCTATTCTCATATCCGAATAGCTGGTTGTGGCTGGAAGAAATGTCTGCACTAGCACTGAAATAAGTAGATCAGCAATGTAGATGCAACATCCCCACAACAAACGGAATCTCAACTTGAGATTCATTTGAATTCTCAGCTCCAAAGCACCAGTCATGGCTTTTACATATGTGAACTACGTACTCACTCTTTCTGGCTATTTCAGATGAAACATTGCGTCGTACGCCTTCATGTCGCAAAGAGGATTAGTACAATCTCACTGCACCGTTTGCAGGACACTCGCGCAACCAGTATCTTCCTTCATGCATCAGAGTTTTTGTGTCCAGAAGAAAGGTAAGACACTTCTCCCGTTTACTCGAGTCAAACAAGAAAGCAAGAGGGGTTGGAAACCTTCTCGCTTCAAATTGCCCGTGGGAAATTCGGGACATTGGAAGTGTTAAAAGCGAGACTACCTACATTTCATCAAACTGAGTGAAGAGAGAGGATCAGGGATGGGGGGGGGGGGGGGGGGCGGGGGGGAGTGGACACCAGCTACGCAGATCGGAGTCTTTACTTACGGCTCCCGCTCTCTGGAGACCCTTCTCCTCCGCCTCACCGCTACAGCTACTTCAGCTGCACGGTGCTCCGGAGCTCTGGCGTCGTAGCATGGCTCCAGGTGATAGGCGCTGGGACTTGAGGGAATGCTCCATTAGACCACACTCGACTCGCCTCTCCTGCAAGCGTGCCTTCTCGATGGAGCGCCTGACAACATCGCCAGGCACAGCACGGATTCCATTTCGGCCGTCTTGGTCTCCAGGGATTCTGGCCAGGGTCGACAACGGCGGCGTCCACTTTTGCGAGTGTGTGGCGCCCAGGGAGATGCTCCCACAGACGGTGAACGCCTGCGGCAGGCTCGCACCCCGGGGCCACGTCACGACAACAGCTCGTTACGCTGCAGACCCAGCAGTGGGGTGGTCGCCGGAGGTTGAAAACCAAAACAATGAGGCTTGTGTGTATGTCTGTGTGCGTGCGTGCGTGCGTGCGCGTGTGCGTGTGTGTGTGTGCGTGTGCGCGTGTATGTGTGTGTGTGTATGTGTGTGTTCAGAAAGTACGAATGAACAGGGAACTAAATCAAATAGATTTCAGTCACTGACGCTCTTGAACGATACGGAGAAGAAATGTGTACGAAGAGAACTGGTGAAACGTTTGTCCTGTACGGTGGGAAAATGAGGGAGATTTCATATGGAGATCCTTTTTCCAGAATAGACAATGCAGTCGTGTGGATGTGTCTTGATTTCAACTGCAACTCATAGAGTTAGAATGAAAAGGAAAACTCGAGTACTGCTATCAGTGATTCCTGATCAATGTTGAGCTCCACTGAGGAGGTTGTTGAGGATATGAAGGAGTTTAACGGACGGGAATATGACATTAAACAATTCGATACTTGGATTCGCTATTTGTCCTCGAGACAAAAATGCTAAGAGATCAGAGAAGTCCTTTCACGCTGAAATGAGCAATGGCAATTGCATTCAGTGATTTTCCGATGGAGAAAAATGAAATGCACAGGCATTCTTTCTGCATATTATCCCGAGTTGTCGGGACAGATACCAGAATACTCTTCAAATACTCTTCCTTTCCATCTGATCTTTAGGGAATTGCAAGGTTTGTTTCATTTATCATGAATCTGAATGAATTATATATTGAATCCTTTTTTATAAACAACCTTCACGTAGTTGCGAGTAGAAAGCATTTACCTTAAAACGGTTATTTTCCTTCAAGAAGATGGATCCTCCCTGATTTTTCCACAAATCTTTACCGAAAACAGTTTTCCAAACTTGGAAACACCGGCTGTGGGTAAGGATCTCCACAGACAACACTCGGTAAAACACCTTTCCACACAGTCACCAGAAAGTTTTTGTCCGTCGAAGTCTGTTCTCTCCACTCAAGTTGGAAACGTTCTCACTGCTCTGTTTCCACTTACTGAGCGCCTACAATGTGTTTCCGCACCAGTCCCCTTCTCAACTGCCTCAAGTCTGGAACCACTGGCTCGAAGGAAACCATCGCAGAGCTGGTCAAGCGGCCCGAAAGAGCCGAGGGACGGAAGGAGACTTGGAGACCTGAGAGCAGCGGAGGGTGAGGGCGAGGGAGAGACGGGAAGAAACGCGAGATCTGCTGGCGGGAACTGGCACCAGCGCTTTGGCGCCAGTCACGGTCGGCGTCCGCCGCTACGTCATTGATCAACGTGGCTACGTCAGCCTGCTGGAAGGCGCGGGGAGGAGGCCGGGCGAAGTCTGGAGTCAGTGCCTGGCTGTCTGCCTCGCAGTCGCACTCCACGTCTGGCCACGTCGGACCTGGCGTGGCTTGACGCGTGGCGTGTCGCGCGATGGGGAAGCGTCCCCCATCATTTGAGCCAGGTGTGGGTTGGGCGAGAGAATCGATCCAGCGCGTCCCCCCTCGCGTTCCGTGAGAGGCGCATGGCTCTGGAAATAGAGACTTCACTTGCCCTTACTCTAACCAGCTCTCGCGATTATCGTGGTCAAGAACCGTGCATAGCCTGCAGAGATCGATAGGCCTTAAAAAGCAGTCATTCCTTTACTGACGCAGATGTTAGGGCTACAGTTGTCGGCTCTATGTCGCTGGCCTGCCCTGGGATTTGTTTGTGATAAAGCAAGAGAACAAGAACGATTTTATTTCACAGCTAGAAGTTATTCCCGCCTAAAGAGGAGTTGCAATACTTCATTCGCTAGGCTAGCCGATACAATTAATATCGAACCACCTTTTACATGCTGGTCATAAAGAATGGTGCGAAAACCTACTGAACAATGAATGTACCATGTGCCAAACAAATCATTCATTCCAGATGCTAAAACCAGGTGTGTTTAATTTAAACTTTTACACAGGATATTGCGACAAATGCATGGCTAAAGTGTAGGAATAAAAAGCGATGACAAGTGTACTTTTTGCAAAGGGAATAGGGAAACTTTAGAATACATATTTAGTAAACGCCCATTTACTCAGTTACTCTGAGAAAACTTACAGTCCCGCATTTCTCAATTATACAATAAAGATATTAGATTTATATTGCTTGAAAGATTATTTGGTACTTTGGAAAATGTCAAATCCATAAATCATGTATTTACCTTGATACAAAGAGACAGGGTTTCGGTTCTGTATGTTAAACTGTATTACTGTGTGTAGCGAGAGAGAAAAAAGCCTGATTTGATACAATTAATACATCAAACTATAATTATTGAAAAATTTAGTTCACAAATCAGCCAGACTTCAGATAACTTCAAGCAAAAACGGCGCTATTTCTTAAAGATGTAAAATGCTGTGCTGGTCTCATCCTGTTGAAGACATCAAGGCTTAGAAAGGAGAATACCACACCTGAGATTTTTCAGTCTCCCCCTCCCCTCTTATTATTCCCCTTATCCCCCATACGCCCATCTACTCCTATTCCGACTCACTTTGGTCTTTGCTATATGTTGAATTAAGCAAGTGCTGAAATTATGAAGTGAACCACAAAAAATTTCTGTGTTATTGTTGTCCCTGTAATATGGACCAAACAAAGATTACAACCCTATTTAATATTTTTTAAAGCAAGCCAATACTTCTTTTAAACTTTTTTTTCAATTGGTTTGGGTTTGGTTACGCATAATGAGTCGATATTGATGGCTGGCAGACAGCAAAAATAGCTAGTCATGCATGACATATATCAATATGTGGGTCTCCCCGTGCTAGTGTTCACTCCTCTATTGAAAGTTAATTACTGTATATATAGATCGATGAAGTATACATTTTCTGGCGTCCATTTGGGTTGCCAAGTTTCGGTTTTTCATTCAGTAACGCAAACACTTTGTTTCGTCCTTTGTACCTTTCAATCAGCATGCACAGGGCTTCATAGCCGCTTCATGGTTTCTGGCCTAAGCTGAAGAACTGACGTCTGTTGTATTTGTAAAAGCATACGGACTTCTCAGTTCTATTACTTTAACAGATTATATGTCTACATAGATATTTAAATTTGGCAGTTCAAATTCACATGATTACGACTACCTCTCGCAAATGAATGCAGCTATCTGATGTAATGAAAACTTCCGAACAATATACGACGGTAAAGTAGACATAGACATTTCAGTTGACGTCGCGTAAGCCAGGAAACCATTCGCCTGTTGCGTAAGACGAGCGCTCCAGGACGCTCTGGCTCATTTTGCAAAACAGGAAAAGCGAAACATATTCGTTACAGTTGGAGGAGTAAATTGGACTGAGTTTGAATCATCATTGGAATTATTCACAAAATTATGTAGGCATGAACATTGCAAAGAAACCAAAAGAGTTTGACTGTCAGAGATCAGATAAGTAAGACAGCATTATCCCTCCAGGTTTACTGGAGGTCCTACAGACTTTATCTGTCTGTCTGTCTGTCTGTCTGTCTGTCCCGTCTCCACGGCCTATATCTCAAAAACTACTGGACGGATTTCCTTGAGATTTTGCACACTGACTGGAAGTTAGGTCCCATTCAATATTATCAAATTTTCAGAATCGAGGTTTTAAAAGAAAGTGACTTTTTTACATTTTGGTGTTTCAATGAAAACAATTCAACAGACTCCATTTTGCAAAATCTGTGACGTCATCATTTGACGTCGTATAACGTGACGTCATTTGCGAGTAGATTTTTTAGGAGGATGGATCCTATATAGAATCTATGCCAGGAGGAATAATTTCGAGAACATTGGAGAAGGAGAAAGAATGATTTTTTACGATGCAAGTAGTCAATTCATGGAATGGCGACCCACTCCACAGCCACGTCACTTTCTTGCTGTATCTCTCGTGGTAACAGATGCGGGCGCAAAAATGGCTTCCAAATGAACGCAGACTTAACTCGTTGCATTGTATTCCGGACAGCATTTGTGTCTCATTTTTGCCAGACAGTGAGAAGATTTCTCAGACTGTGATAGACGAAATTAAGATCTATGGGCAAGAGGATTACACGGTGGAGGTGACAGCTCGGTGCTTCAGATCAGTGCGAAAAAATGAAACACCACATCGATAATTTATATCCATCTTGACGCTGTTAAGCAGAAGATCAACTATCCTCATTGCTCGTGCAAGGCTGGGTCTTGTCTCGTCTCGGGGGAAGCGGAAAAAAGATTTTCCACGACAGCCGTATCTGGCATTTGAACACGATATTGCAGCGCAGTTTTCTCCGTGCCGTCGTCGCTTCATTTTCAGCTATGAGTGAATGAAAGCGTCGATTCTAATTCCAGGTAGAAACACCACAGTGTTCAGAGTTATGCGAGGAAAAGCTTTCTAACCTATTGACACCAGTCGCTTTTTCTAATGGGAGATCCAAAATGCCATCGCAGCTATCATTATTATAATTATAATATAGGCCTGTATGCTAGCTGCTCGATCATCTGCTGCTCAGAGCTCAGATCATAAATATGCGTCCGGTGTTTATTTCTGTATTAAGACCAGCTTGTTAGAGACGTGCTTTTCCATGGAGAAAATTGTGTTTAGATCTTTTAGGAGAGATATAGTTTACTGACACCTTGAACCTTTTCCCAGCTTTAAGTGTGGGAATTTTCATGTTATATTTTTAGTGTTTACACTCCCTTCTCCACGCACTCGGCTAATTAGTGTTCATGTTTACAAACTACGGAACAAACGGTTTCTCACAGACATATCGCTTTCAAGAAATACTATAAAAACCCTTGCACGCACTTGCATTCTGCTATTCATACACTAAACTTTATTCCTCACGCACGTGGCATAGATACAACACTCACTATACATACGTGTATCTTGCACAAGCGCTCCGGGAGAGACACGCGAAAACTGGGAGGTCACTCTGTAGGAAATCTCGCTAAAATCAGCTTTCTATTGTCTTTATAGTAAAACAAAGAGCCGGATTTTATTCAATTAAAATTCATAACTTTTAAACAAATTGACCCACAGTGTTCATACTTATACCATTGGAATGATCTTTTTATGCTCTTTTCAATGAACTACATTTCATTCGTGTCATTTACCTTTCGTTTTTTCTCGCACATACCTATATAATACACCTCCTCCTCTGTGTGACTGTGTGAGTGTTAATTCAGCGTCTATGACAAGCCAATGCAAAACAAAACATGTCATAATAGGAGCTTCCTGAACCTATCCATCATGTTTAAAATATATGGTCGATTGTTTCCTGGGCCGATAGCTTGCAAGGGGGTTTAGGGAAAAGAACGTTATAAATGCTTTACAAACACTCCGTCATATCAATTCTCAAATGGCTAAGCTGGTAGAGCGTTGCACTCTTGGTCATGCATGACCAGGTTCGATTCTGCACTGAAACTTTCTTTTCTCTCTTTTTTCGAGAGGTTGTGGGTTCGAACCCGACCTGGTTTTTTGTGTTTGTGTGTGTGTGTGTTTTTTCCTCCTCTTTTCTCGAGAGGTTGCGGGTTCGAACCCGTTCTTTTATCTCTTTTTTAAAATAAATATACGAAAACCTGGAGGTTCAGCGCCAGCGGTTTTTATTCGCCACTCAAACTTAGATGTACACTAAACAAAAAGCGACTTTTAGGAAATAGACATACTCAAGATTAAAGGCAAATAAGAATGAACAACGAGGCGACCGACATTTAACTGAGGGAGAAGCTTGCTACTGTCCAACTCGACATCTGTAAGCTGTTGGACTTAACAGCACAAGTACGTGTCAAAAAATGGTTGACAAGCGATATAAGAAGAGCAATAATGGAAAACAGATCTTTTCAAAAAGGAACCCAAATCTTAAGTAGCGAAGTAGAGAGAGAGAAAAATATATCACTGCCCAACGGAGGGGAAAAGAAGATAAGGATTAAGAAGACGAGGCCACCTGGAGGGGAAAGTGCTTGGGAGCTGATCACGTTTCAGTCACCGTGTTTCCTTACAAGGGAGTTGCAATATTCTAGTCATGTCCCATGATGCTATGAGGTGGGGTCGTGTTGCCATGGAAATCTTCTTAAACAGAAAGTAGAGGAACCAGGCCCCACTTTACCACCACGCCACGCTCCTGGCCGCGAGAGGATTACGACGTGAGCTCACGATGAGTCGCGAATGATTCATCCACAGTGAAGTAAAGCTATTGTAAAGCGCAGCATGACAAATATGAAGCTTAGCTGAAGTCGACACAAATGCTCTTGTCAGCAAATGGCTACAAAATGAATCTGAAAGTCAGGTTAAAAGAGAAAATTATGAGGTAATGCCGCAGAGTTAACTCGACCGTTCCTTTTCAAAGAAGCGAGCCAAACAAGACGTCAGTGGAGAGAATGGTTTGAAAACAGCGAGTTGAATCAAATTCCAATCAAATCACGTAATTCATTTAATGGTCTTGCGTCTACACCACTTTATTCCTGTACCACCTCATTGTTCTGCTCCTTTGTGGGGTGGGGGTACAACGCTACTCTTCGCGATTCATACAAGACATTTAACAGGGGACAACGTGGTTTGACTCGTTCTCACTCTAACCAACCCGAGTTATTTTCGTGACCGACGGCCTTGAATAGCCTACACAAGCTGACAGGTCATTAAACGTCATCCATCCAATCAACCATCATCTTTCTGAAGAGCACGCAACTGACTCAAATAAACAAAAGTATCTTTCCCCTGTCCTCCACCTAAGCCATAATAGACATTCTGTTTGCTCCTTGGTTGAGTGTTACGATGAGGATTTCACGTTTTCACATTTTAGCGTCGGGGCACTAAAGCCCGGTGTACACAGGCGAGTTCACACGTTCCACATTGACGCTGTCCACACGACAAAAATATCTTCCAATCGCAGAGTATTGCTGAGGCTCTCGCTCCGCTAGTGCGGACCGCGATTGGCTGCCGCAGTGACGCACCCTGAGGGCGTCAGTGTGGAACGTGTGGAATCGCCTCGTGTCTATGAGCTCGAATGCTGTCGCTTGCGGCATGCAGATTTAGCTTTCAAAGCTGCATGGAACCTCACCCTTAACCTTCCATCAAGGTTACTACTATAGAGATCACCAGCTCCTGGCAGTCCCATATCCAGTAGTCTCCCTTCCTGCATGAGCGCATTGTCAGCTCTTCAACCTCTACTCTCCCATTGAAACCATGTCATTCGACAGGCGAATTTAGGCGAGCTAGCTTTGGCGTTTGATTATGTGCGAGGCGCAGTGCCGTGGTTCAATCCCTTGGACGGGAGACATTTGGATCATTTCTTGCTATTTCCCTGTCGGCGGCCACCCTGAGTCATTACTATGTGTTGTAACCATGTGTCATTGCTATGTGTTGTAACCATGTGTCATTACTATGTGTTGTAACCATATGTCATTACTATGTGTTGTAACCATGTGTCATTACTATGTGTTGTAACCATATGTCATTACTATGTGTTGTAACCATGTGTCATTACTATGTGTTGTAACCATGTGTCATTACTATGTGTTGTAACCATGTGTCATTACTATGAGTTGTAACCATGTGTCATTACTATGTGTTGTAACCCTGTGTCATTACTATGAGTTGTAACCCTGTGTCATTACTATGTGTTGTAAATCGGTGTCAGTACTATGTGTTGTAACCCTGTGTCATTACTATGTGTTGTAACCCTGTGTCATTACTATGTGTTGTAACCCTGTGTCATTACTATGTGTTGTAACCCTGTGTCATTACTATGTGTTGTAACCCTGTGTCATTACTATGTGTTGTAACCATGTGTCATTACTATGTGTTGTAACCCTGTGTCATTACTATGTGTTGTAACCCTGTGTCATTACTATGTGTTGTAACCCTGTGTCATTACTATGAGTTGTAACCATGTGTCATTACTATGTGTTGTAACCCTGTGTCATTACTACGTGTTGTAACCCTGAGTCATTACTATGTGTTGTAACCCTGTGTCATTACTATGTGTTGTAACCCTGTGTCATTACTATGTGTTGTAACCCTGTGTCATTACTATGTGTTGTAAACCTGTGTCATTACTATGAGTTGTAACCATGTGTCATTACTACGTGTTGTAACCCTGAGTCATTACTATGTGTTGTAACCCTGTGTCATTACTATGAGTTGTAACCATGTGTCATTACTATGTGTTGTAAACCTGTGTCATTATTATGTGTTGTAACCATGTGTCATTACTATGTGTTGTAACCCTGTGTCATTACTATGTGTTGTACCCATGTGTCATTACTATGTGTTGTAACCATGAGTCATTACTATGTGTTGTAACCATGTGTCATTACTATGTGTTGTAACCCTGTGTCATTACTATGTGTTGTAACCCTGTGTCATTATTATGTGTTGTAACCATGTGTCATTACTATGTGTTGTACCCATGTGTCATTACTATGTGTTGTAACCATGAGTCATTACTATGTGTTGTAACCATGTGTCATTACTATGTGTTGTAACCCTGTGTCATTACTATGTGTTGTAATCCTGTGTCATTACTATGTGTTGTAACCCTGTGTCATTACTATGAGTTGTAACCCTGTGTCATTACTATGTGTTGTAACCCTGTGTCATTACTATGTGTTGTAACCCTGTGTCATTACTATGTGTTGTAACCCTGTGTCATTACTATGTGTTATAACCCTGTGTCATTACTACGTGTTGTAACCATGTGTCATTACTATGTGTTGTAACCCTGTGTCATTACTACGTGTTGTAACCCTGAGTCATTACTATGTGTTGTAACCATGTGTCATTACTATGAGTTGTAACCATGTGTCATTACTATGTGTTGTAACCATGTGTCATTACTATGTGTTGAAACCCTGTGTCATTACTATGTGTTGTAACCCTGTGTCATTACTACGTGTTGTAACCCTGTGTCATTACTATGTGTTGTAACCATGAGTCATTACTATGTGTTGTAACCATGTGTCATTACTATGTGTTGTAACCATGAGTCATTACTATGTGTTGTAACCATGTGTCATTACTATGTGTTGTAACCATGTGTCATTACTATGTGTTGTAACCCTGTGTCATTACTATGTGTTGTAACCCTGTGTCATTACTATGTGTTGTAACCCTGTGTCATTACTATGTGTTGTAACCCTGTGTCATTACTATGTGTCGTAACCCTGTGTCATTACTATGTGTTGTAACCATGTGTCATTACTACGTGTTGTAACCATGAGTCATTACTATGTGTTGTAACCCTGTGTCATTACTATGTGTTGTAACCATGTGTCATTACTATGTGTTGTAAACCTGTGTCATTACTATGAGTTGTAACCATGTGTCATTACTATGTGTTGTAACCCTGTGTCATTACTATGTGTTGTAACCATGTGTCATTACTATGAGTTGTAACCCTGTGTCATTGCTATGTGTTGTAACCCTGTGTCATTACTATGTGTTGTAAACCTGTGTCATTACTATGAGTTGTAACCATGTGTCATTACTATGTGTTGTAACCATGTGTCATTACTATGTGTTGTAACCATGTGTCATTACTATGTGTTGTAACCATGAGTCATTACTATGTGTTGTAACCATGTGTCATTACTATGTGTTGTAACCATGTGTCATTACTATGTGTTGTAACCCTGTGTCATTACTATGTGTTGTAACCCTGTGTCATTACTATGTGTTGTAAACCTGTGTCATTACTATGAGTTGTAACCATGTGTCATTACTATGTGTTGTAACCCTGTGTCATTACTATGTGTAGTAACCCTGTGTCATTACTATGTGTTGTAACCATGTGTCATTACTATGTGTTGTAACCCTGAGTCATTACTATGTGTTGTAACCCTGAGTCATTACTATGAGTTGTAACCATGTGTCATTACTATGTGGTGTAACCATGTGTCATTACTATGTGTTGTAACCCTGTGTCATTACTATGTGTTGTAACCCTGTGTCATTACTATGTGTGTAACCATGTGTTGTAACCATGTGTCATTACTATGTTTTGTAACCCTGTGTCGTTACTATGTGTTGTAACCCTGTGTCATTACTATGTGTTGTAACCATGTGTCATTACTACGTGCTGTAACCCTGTGTCATTACTATGTGTTGTAACCCTGTGTCATTACTATGTGTTGTAACCCTGTGTCATTACTATGTGTTGTAACCATGTGTCATTACTATGTGTTGTAACCATGTGTCATTACTATGTGTTGTAACCATGTGTCATTACTATGTGTTGTAACCATGTGTCATTACTATGTGTTGTAACCATGTGTCATTACTATGTGTTGTAACCATGTGTCATTACTATGTGATGTAACCCTGTGTCATTACTATGTGTTGTAACCCTGTGTCATTACTATGTGTTGTAACCATGTGTCATTACTACGTGCTGTAACCCTGTGTCATTACTATGTGTTGTAACCCTGTGTCATTACTATGTGTTGTAACCATGTGTCATTACTATGTGTTGTAACCGTGTGTCATTACTATGTGTTGTAACCTGTAAATGAGTATGAATGTTCAAGGCATCTATGAGACAGTTTCCCCTCTATTTAGCTGTGAGAGTGTTGGTTCAACAATTATGACGGGTCCAAAAACACAAAATCGCCCTAAAAGGAGCTTTCCATCATGTTTACTATACTAAATTTACATTTTTGGGCCAGGTGCCTTATATTCGCATTGTCTCCCCCCAATCTGCAGTACTTGCAGAACCGGTGAAGGCAGCGCGGCACACCGCAATGTGAGTGACTCCTAATGAAAGCGTGAGCTGGCATGGCTTGAGATACTCTCTAATGAGCCCGTCGTACTCGAGGCGATTCCACACAGTCCACATTGGCGGTCTCGACGTGCGTTATTCCGCCAGCCAATCAGGGTTTGCATTAGTGGAGCAAGAGCTTCAGTACTGCCCTGCAATTGGGATATATTTCTGTCGTGTGGAAAGCGTCAATGCGAAACGTGTAAAATCACTTCGTGTAGAACGATGGATGGATGGATGGTGTTTTACGGCCTATCAGCCTTTGTAGGCTAAATAAAGCCGTTAAGCACGAACATCACTGGAACAACATAGAGTAAACGCAAATCCAGTCACGGTGGCCCTAGTCATTCACCTCTTACGAATCGCGTAGGGAGACGCGGTGGGTCAATTGTGACCCCGAACCCACAGGCAGGTCGTGTACAACGAGCTTATATTTAGGGGCGGAGAACGTGTTGGTACCTGGTTGTGGGCGTGCTATGTCTATCGCTATGTTTGGTGCCAGGTGCCAATAAGGGTGAATAATAACGTAGCCCAGGTGCCAATAAGGGTAAATAATAAGGTAGCTTAGGTGCCAATAAGAGTAAATAATAAAGTAGCACAGAGATCTGGAGGTAAAGCGTAAAATCGGTCTGAGACGTGAAAATAGAAGATGCGCCATTGAACAAAATGATTACTTTTTATCTTCATTTTCTTCTCGAAAAGAGCCGTAGGATTAGCGCAGGTTCGAACCCTGCATCTGATGGTTGAAAGACAGATGTCATGACCGCTGGACCGGCTTCGCAGAGTTGAAGAAGTACAGCAAAGGTCTGAGTAGATAATCTGTCGATTTAAAAACTGCTTTCTGTAGAATTCAGTCTGAGATTAAGATCATGGGTACTTTAGCGACTGAGTAAACTTTCCCCTCAGTTGCTTCGCAAGAAATGTTAAATGGTGCAAGAAATTTGAAGAACGAGCCGACCGATTTTTAGTGAGTTTTTCTTTGCTGTCTGTAACGCGTGTTTTCATGTAGACATCTGTCTTTACTTCAATTCTATATGTGTGCTTAGTTTTCCATCCATTCGTTTATCAGTTCAGTCACCGAGAGATGCCTCTCAGTACTTCATTGCCAGATTCCACAGGTCTTTGATCCTGACGAGCAGGAATTTTATACATCATCAACTCGACGTCAGGTTTGTCTCCATGCTCCATCTTTAATGTGTAGCCTCTCTGTCCATGCTTTCCCGGTCCATATATTTTATTGCAATCTTATTACACAGTCCTTTCCCTCTGCCATCATACTTTATGTTCATATATACAAGCTGCCTATCGATAAAACATGCACATGAATGCACAAATACTTTCTTCATAGTGCGCATTTCAATTACATACAGCAGAAAGTGAGAAGTCTGACGTCAAAAATGGAATCAAATCTCAACTGATTCTCCGTTTGCGTGGTGGAAAAAGCATAAATCAAATTCTAAAAGCCCACTCATTTATTTTTCTGAGCA
The DNA here is from genome assembly GCA_034096865.1 of Theodoxus fluviatilis. Taxonomy (NCBI): domain Eukaryota; kingdom Metazoa; phylum Mollusca; class Gastropoda; order Cycloneritida; family Neritidae; genus Theodoxus; species Theodoxus fluviatilis. Next base: position 36,238 of record JAWQFJ010016351.1, on the reverse strand, counting down.
GAGATTAAAAAACGTTAAAAGTGAAAATGTGTATGCTATGAAATATACGCAGAGAGAAAGCTAAGGAGAAATTCTAACAGTTTTGAGGTAGGGGATGAAATACATTAGAGTCATATGCCGCTGTGAATTAGGATAGGCGTAGACACGCAACTCGCAATCAAATGCTTGCCTCGAAAAGTAAATGTGTGCAAATTTACATGGATATGGGAAACTGACAAGGTCCAAGATGTTAAAACTAATACTGCGACTCCTGATTTTAAAGCCAGCGTAAAAGATGCTGCGGAGATGATAGATACAAGCATTGACTCTGATCTGGACATGTTTGTTCATACCTTGCTGCCGAACGCGAACTGCATGGGCCGCAGTTCCAATGCAAGCATCTGCAAGCCATAACAAGTCAAAGTGATTTGACTTGAAGTGCCGCCATCCAAGAGGAGGAAGTAAAGGAGGCACTTAGTGAGTTTCGAAAACGTGGTGCAAAAGCCTGGAGAGAGCTATAAGAGCAATTGAGAACTGACTATACAAACATGTGTTACGACAAAGGAAACGGGAGCACTTTGGAACCTCATGCAAAACTCTTCTCAAAAGTATCAAGAACTCCTCTCAATTATGGTGCCTCGTGAAGAGAGCTGCGAGCCAAAGAGATCAAAAACCTGAAATTATATGTTTTCAACGACAGCTCGCACTTTCCAAGTTTGTTGAGCCGAACACATTGTCATGATAAAATGCCTGGGGAGAATACACCATTTGGAATGATGAACTAGATGCTCCTATCACATAAGATAAAGCAAGATTTGCTCTTGCAAAAATGAGCTCTGACAAAGCTGCTGGAATAGACAAAATCCCTGGGGATTACTTGAAGCTGGCGGGCAACTATACAACTCCATTTCTTGCCAGGCTGTTCTCGATAATGTATGAAAGGCAATACCTCTCTCTGAGCTGATGTCGCGCTCTTATTATTCCCACTTAAAAGTCTGGAGATAGGTTGAACCCGAAAAACTACAGGGGTATTATTTGCTAAGCAATTTAAATAAACTGCCTATGTCCATCCTGACTAACTGCTCCCGATTTGGGGCGGAGGAAGTAACGAATATAATTTCGAGCAAACCAGTTTCCGTACAGATCATTCTAATATTGACCAAATGTTCACACTGTATTCAATAGTTGTGAAAAACGTATTTGGTGAGGCCGAGGCAAGTTGTATACTGCCTTTGTGTTTTTTGTGGGGTTTTAACATAAATATAGATATATGTATTCAAAAGTACCGACAAAAATACAGATTAAAAGATATACATGTGGGGATGGAACAGGGAAGGAAATTGGAGGGATATTCTGCCTTTGTTGATTTTGAAAATGCTTTCGATTCTGTTCATCATTCGTGTCTGTGGAGAGATCTGATGAACGTAAGTCTACCAAAATTGTGAATATGCAGAAAGCTGTGTATTCACATGTAGAGGTCAGCGTACGTTGGGAAGACAACCTGTCAGACTCTATTGACTGTTCAGTCGGCGTGAAGCTGGGGTCAGTAGAGTCACCAATAAGTATCTGTCTCTGAATTACGTACGTGGCAGATAACATTTGGAGTAATGGACGACATGGGGTGCAACTGGTACCAGGAAAGGAAAAACTGTTTTCTCTACTGTTTTCCGATGACGCTCTATTACTATCGTCTGCCCCCTTGGATCTACAGCGCCGATTATACATTCTGAGGGCTGTGTCCACCCGCCTTGGTCTAACAGTTAACAGTAGAAAGGGTTTAGAAAATGAGGGTCTCTGGGTAGAGGGAGACGATGGACCGTAGATGGTAAAACTCTTCTAGTGATGAACAAGTATGAATACCTGGGGTTTGCTTTTGCTACAAAACTGTCCATCTCTCAATGATCCGCGATAATCAGGTAAGCAGAGCAATGCAGAAACTCTTACATCTATCAGAGCTACGAAGAATTTACAATCACAAAGTGCTGCTGTGTTTCTTAGACTGTTCGATGTCCATGTGTTACTGGCATTGCTGTATGGTTCACAGCTGTGGGGCTTGGCTAGAAGGCACAATGTAGAACAAGCGCACGTGTTCGCCTGTAAGCACGTTCTGAATGTTGATTTGAAATCCCCCCAACAATGTGCAATACTGAAGTGGGCAGACATCCTCTGTTTATTACCACGACACTCCATGCAGTGAAATTCTGGTTCAGGCTGTATAGAATACCGGACAATGAAATAGTCCAGCAAAGCCTACCTTATGTTAACCCGTTCTAACATGCCAGAAGAGTTAAAGTGAGTGAAATTAATTGAAAAACGCTTGTCGAATCTTGGCTTTGCATACATACTATACAATTGTATAGTTTGTTCTATTGATCTTACTTTTTATGTGTGTAGTGTGTGAGTTTTTGTAGGAATGTGTTGAGCGGTTGTATGAGTGTTGATTCTTTGGATTGTAAACGCCATGAGCTTGCCTGTCAAGGGAAGGTATGTGCGTATGAATAAATTTGTATTATTATTATTATTATTATTATTATTATTATTATTATTATTATTATTATTATTATTATTATTATTATTATTATTATTATATGGATCAGCAGTGACACCCTGAATGAGAAGAATGCCTTACGATATCTAAAACAAAGATTGCGGGGAATTTTTTTTCAAGAATGGAGCTCGAATCTTATTGCGAGCCATCGTTTCATGTTTTATAGGACTTCTAAAGCTTCCTTTGAGTGTGAACAGTAATATTTTATCAACACAAAGAAATACAGTGATGCCTTTATTCATTTTCGCTTAGGAATAGCAAAGATCTAAGAATTAATGTACGGTCAAGAAAAGACCATAACCCTAACACGCATTGTTCATTTTGCAACGAAACCGATAACGATGCACATTTTTAATTTAACTGCCATGTGTACAATGACACTAGGCAGAAGTATTTACTAATATTTGTATATAATATAAATTGTGCAGGACTACCACTTTTGCACCATAGGAAAGAGGTTTAGAAGACTCGGGATGTTTCCATGTTCATTTTCTACGCATTTGAACTGCGCCTTGCAGAGAATGCAGGAAATGCCACCGGACACTCGTGATGGACTGTCCGGTTGAGAGCCTGACTGAACCAGTTTTATCCCGATGTACATGTTACATTGTCAAATTTTCCTATGGAATTGTGACAAATACTGACTTACCGTTTTGCCTTACTATTGTTTTTAATTTGTATATATGTGTAATCTTTTAAACTAATGGGTCATCGGCCGCTTATAAAGAATAAGTCAGTCAATTAGTCACTCACTAACTCACTTACTCAGTCACTCAGTCAGTCAGTCACTCAGTCACTCAGTCACTCAGTCACTCAGTCACTCAGTCACTCAGTCAGTCAGTCACTCACTCACTCACTCACTCAGTCACTCAGTCAGTTACTCAGTCACTCAGTCAGTTACTCAGTCAGTCAGTCACTCACTCACTCACTCACTCACTCACTCACTCACTCACTCACTCACTCACTCACTCACTCACTCACTCACTCACTCACTCACTCATCCATCTCTCTCTTCCTCTCTCTCTCTCTCTCTTCCTCGCTCTCTCTCTTTATCTCTCTCTCTTTCTTTCTCTCTCTCTCTCTCTCTCTTCCTCGCTCTCTCTCTCTCTCTGTGTCTGACGGTCTCTCTCTATCTATCTCTGCCTATCTGCTTCTCTCTCTTTCTCTCTTTCTCTCTCTTTCTCTCTGCCTGCCTCTCTATCTCTCTTTCCTTTTCTCTCTCTCTGCCTCTCTCTCTCTCTCTGCCTGCCTGCCTGCCTCTCTCTCTCTCTCATCTCTCTCTCTCTCTCTCTCTCTCTCTCTCTCTCTCTTCAGCTATGCACTGTTACAACTCAGGCAGTGTCCAGTCGAAGAAAAGACCATATATATCACAGCTTCGTTGTCACGTGCACTGGCCTTGAATGAAATCGTTCCCAAAACTCTCTCTCTCTCTCTCTCTCTCTCTCTCTCTCTCTCTCTCCGCGACTGCAGCTCTCGTTGTCGCTGTGCAAGAGCGACTACTGATGTTGACTCAAAGATAGAAATCGTCGACTGCAGTTTTGGGCTGTTGAGTGCCCCTGAAAATTGTTACTATAAACTTTGTTGTCGGTTAGATGAGCCACCGAGGATATATTTATGTCTCGGAGTTGCTCCTCCGGGGCAAGTGGTTACAAGGAAAGGGAGCACCTACAGATTTGACTTATCTGTTTTGCTGGAGTGGACTTCTCCTGAGAGGAAAGCTAAGGTTAATGAACTATTTTGAGCAACTTTGTGACAGAGTTAATCTAGTTGTTGACATTATTATCATGCTGTTCCATTGATAAACTTGTTACTGTAACGAGTTTCAAGGAAAGGGAGCACCTACAGATTTGACTTATCTGTTTTGCTGGAGTGGACTTCTCCCGAGAGGAAAGCTAAGGTTAATGAACTATTTTGAGCAACTTTTTGACAGAGTTAATCTAGTTGTTGACATGATTATCATGCTGTTCCATTGACAAACTTGTTACTGTAACGAGTTCACAAACTGTTTACCATTGGTGTTACGCTTGAGACGTACCGACTGCCTATTGGAGCACATTTCGCTCGTGCAAATCGCCGGCGAGCGATACATGGACGGTGCGCTGCGTGCAGTACAGGAAGCACCGTGTCGCGTGTTGTTAGCTAATGATAAAGACTCACCCTCGAGGAACGACTTAGTCGCCCTAGAGGGGAGGGACAATTAGCCTAACAGAGTTTACAAACTAAACTCAACCACCACTCCTTGGGGGGACACCACAACAATCAAGTAATGTTTAACAAACACGTGAAAAAGACCACTGATTCAGGAGTAAATAAACAAATCAAAGTTTATTCAACAATAAATAACAACCAAATTCACAATGACAATTTAGATCATTATAATAAGGTGATTCCAGACACCCCAAACCTGGAATCAAAACTACGCACAAGTAGCCACACACGTCACCCTGTGATATAGGGAAAACCTCTTCCCATCACCAAATTACCAGAAACTGGAATTAAATCAACAATCAACACTGACTTAAAATATACCTCCCTTCCCACCACTCGTTCTGAGATGCCCCCTCAGAACGATAAGAGTACAAATGCACAATTGAAGTATAAAGAACACAAGGACAAATGACAACCGAGTCACTCCCTCTTCAATTAGCAACCAGTCTCCGAGCATTCAACAACGCCCCAGTTTGTTGAATACTATGTCTGAAACTCCCCCAAATTGTCTCAAATCCCAAACAATCTCCACCTAGAAGTTTTAACAGAACTTCCTCAGAATTAACATGCATCAGAGTTTCTTTGAGCCGACCCCTTACGACAAACCCCGTGACGTCGTATCTCAATGAACCCCTGAACCCCCAATAAACTCCTCCCCCCTTCCCCCTTCTAGCCGTGACGCGGCTTCCGCCCACGTCGGACTAATGGAAGTGAACAACAGACTCGCCTCGCGTGCAGCCTCCGCTTTCACGCCTCACTCTCCTTCACTCATTAGTTCAACCGAACTGTCACACGCCGAGCAGACACAATGTTAACGCAACATGTGAAGAAACACGAAAAGGTCTCCTTACCCCACCTTCTCGCTGACATGGACTCTCGCTCTCAGTCCCGGAGATTCCCCTTCTCCAGATCCAAACTTACCAGACCCGCTGTCAGAAATCCGTAAGTAGGAAAAACACAACAAATCTCGCATAAATCCCCATGTGACCCGTTTACCCCATCCCACTCTTCAGTCTTTTGAATGAAGAAGTCAGTCTCTGAATCCAGATCAGATAAGTACAAGAAGAAACACCGTTCTTTAGAAGTCACTGGTAAACACTACAAATGGACGCGTATCCAAACGCTCCCGGTGTCACGTCAAAACAGGTAGGCACTCCCAGATTCTGCCCCCCTCCCGTTACGAGATTCCACTGACTCATGAGCGCCTCGCTCTCCACACAAAGTCAGTTAAGTTCAGATAAAAGCCCCACTGAACTTTCGGCAGGTAAACCCCCAAGTCTTCCAGTCAGTGCGACAGATATCATCCTACGTAAGAATCAACTTATCTGTCGCCCCTGCCCTTGTTGTATATCACCCTACAACCAGATGAATAGTACATCGACACCGCCTCTAGCGAGTGTACGTACAATTACTCCCCAACACCCCTGCCTCTATCGAAGTCTTTACCCTTAGACCGATAGGCCATCTACTAGAATGGACTTTCACACACAAACCGTTAGTGCGTCTCGTTTAGACTCCTACCAAAGCTTTTACGCTAGTCTCAAACGACACATGCAGCCACCTTGGCTGATGAAAGAAACAGTACTTGCAACTGATGGGACAGTCAGTTACAGCGGAGACGCCCGTGCGTCCGCTACGTCGTCCTCAGCCTCGCACCAGACACCCTCGTCAGTGCAGCGTCGTCAGGAACGAACAGGTGCTCGACAGACGAGCCGGGTCCACCCGCGTAGACTCGAACGTAGATATACACGAATAGGTAGGGAACGCTCCGTAGACACTCAGTCAAGCGGTCAACAATCAGCATCCGTGTAATCGGCAAAGTAGCAACCAAGTAGAGCAGAGCAGCAACCCAGTAGCCTGCAACATATCATCATACGATCCCCGATAAGCGGCTATTTCTCTCCCCCTTGAATTTACTCAATCAAGAATTCAACATCAGACCGATGCGCCCCCGGCTCAGACGCCTTAGTTGAAAAATCCCTTCCTCGCGCCGCCCAGGCGAGAGAAATTGAATTAAATATATCTCATATCCTCATGGAGTGAATCACTGAACATCCCCCAGTGAAAGTAGACATCTTTTCCATAGATTTACTTTAACTCCATGACATAATTCAATCAAGCGAGTGAATGACCTATTTCCCAATCCCGACAATAGTCAACCACTCTACACGCGGCAACAGAATAAAAAATGGCGAAGCGATTCATTACCTCACAAATCTTCAGGCTGTGGTCTGTCCACCAAACTTCGCTATAGCCATTGGAAGAATCTCCTTCCCTTTCTCATGTGCCCCAAACCAGCTCGGTTTGACACAGAGAAAAACTCTGGCAAGCTAAACGCCTTGCCCACCACCCATCGTGGCTTCATGGGCAGCGGGAGCTCCCGCTCCCACTACCGCTCCATCCAAGAGACGGCTATGATCTGCCTAGCCTAACGCTATCAGATTCCCGCCTGTGACTCTATCACGTGATCATTGCCCAACCGGTAATGAGTATTTTCCCGCTTCAAGAATTCGGCCCAATCACGGTCTCACCGTGTTGAACTACAGGAAACCCTGTGCTGCATTCTTACAGACACCTGCACGTGGCACCCCGACACTCCGAGTGACGTCACACCCCCCTCCTGTCACTCAAATTCTACCGCGATGCGCCAAACGGCCGTTTGAACGCATTAACGGATTCGGTTTCTGCACTGGCAATTCAATCACTCGTCATCACGAACTTTAATCACACATATTCGTCGCGCAACGCGCGACACACCGATAGTGGTAAGCAGAGGAAACACCTTCTGGAAGAGTTACGTGGTGAATCCGTGCTCACGTCCGTGGCAGTTGCGCTTCTTGCGACCTAGGGCTCGACTAGCCCTGCGTTCCGTTGCACTCTGCTTCATCTTTGCTACGATGTAGCAGGCTCTGGAGTTTTGATTGGTTGTTTTTTCATAACTTAAAAAGCACATTATCATTAAAAGTATAGGGTTTTGGAGGCCCTCTTTGAATACACGATTTCCCAAAATTATTTAGCACTCAAATGTATCCCTCTTGATCAAAGAAACGACTGAATAAAAGCAATGGGGTCGAAAATCATTCATACACAATCTTTGGTGACGTTTCACCCAGTGGCAGAGGTCAACTTCCTGTCAATGTCGCGCAGCAGCTCGAGCATCTCAGAAGGCGCTATAACTAAAGATTATAGGTTAAACAAAGATAGTTCATTAGCTCATTGTTGTGAGGATCGAGACACTTGCGCCCCCAAGCGGGAAGGAATATGGGGAAGTAATCACACCGCTTAGAGACATGTAAAAGTGCTTGCTTGTCGACGCATTTCTGATGCATTCCGATCATGTTTGTGAACGGTGTAATGAGTAATAAAATGATTTGCTGCAATAATGGGGGTGTTTTGGCTTTTTTTGTAGCAGGCGTTGTGAAATCGAAATATTTGGTTCATCGAAATTGACCGTTCTGTGCATGTCCATGAGCCTATAGTCCGTTTAAACATTGCTCTCTCAGTGGAGACAAAGATTATTCGTCTGCTAGCCACCTATGTACATACGGTGAGGTTTGCTTACTTATCTTCTGTGGGTTTTGTGCAGAAAGTGTACGTTAAAACAGTCTAATATGACTATTTTCGATTAGTTTTTAATCTAATTAATATTTTTTCATGCTTTAACGCGGCCGGATCTTTGGCATAACTCCCCGGGCGTGCGAAGTCAGTAGCGTCTCCACTGACAGAGCAATGTTTAAACGGACTATAGGCTCATGGACATGCGCAGAACGATCAATTTCGATGAACCAAATATTTCGATTTCACAACGCCTGCTACAAACAAACAAAGCCAAAACACCCCCATTATTGCAGCAAATCATTTTATTACACATTACACCGTAAATGTATTCACAAACATGATCGAAACGCATCAGAAACGCGTCGACAAGCAAGCACTTTTACATGTCTCTAAGCGGTGTGATTACTTCCCCATATTCCTTCCCACTTGGTGCGCTGCGTTTCCG
>JAWQFJ010016351.1:12500-22500 GCA_034096865.1 Theodoxus fluviatilis | reverse complement strand
CCTATCTGCATAGGGGTTCTCCTAGCTTGCTCCTATCTGCATGGGGGTTCTCCTAGCTTGCTCCTATCTGCATGGGGGTTCTTCTAGCTTGCTCCTATCTGCATGGGGGTTCTCCTAGCTTGCTCCCATCTGCATGGGGGTTTTCCTAACTTGCTCCTGTCTGCATGGAGGTTTTCCTAGCTTGCTCCTATCTGCATTGGGGTTCTCCTAACTCGCTCCTATCTGCATTGGGGTTCTCCTAGCTTGCTCCTGTCTGCATGGGGGTTCTCCTAGCTTGCTCCTGTCTGCATTGGGGTTCTCCTAACTCGCTCCTGTCTGCATGGGGGTTCTCCTAGCTTGCTTTTGTCTGCATGGTGGTTCCCCTAGCTTGCTCCTATGTGCACGTGGGTTCTCCTAGCTTGCTCCTGTCTGCATGGGGGTTCTCCTAGCTTGCTCCTGTCTGCATGGGCGTTCTCCTAGCTTGCTCCTGTCTGCATGGGGGTTCTCCTAGCTTGCTCCTATCTGCATGGGGGTTCTCCTAGCTTGCTCCTGTCTGCATGGGGGTTCTCCTAGCTTGCTCCTATCTGCATGGGGGTTCTCCTAGCTTGCGCCGGGAAGTCGACGTCCGCAAATTCCGGTGGTCGTTTTCAAATTTGTATTCACGCCCAGGTAAATACACAGCAACAAAATCAGAAATCAGAATCACCATAAACGCACTGCACTCTTGGGGCTCAACCCCGTGGGGACGAAATCACTGTATTCCGCGCCCTTGCTCGTCTTTTGTCGCTTTCGCTTGTCTCTTTGTCACGCTCTCTCTCACAAGCCTGCATTCGCGCCTTACGTACCTGTTTACATGTTCCAGAACGTTCACGAACAAAGAGAATGCTCTTGATTGTCTTTAGCGTAGCTGGAGCGATGTCACGTGACATTTCGAAAGACGAAGTCACCCTGACTGCGTCATGTTACCTAGCAACGGTAAGGTCGAGGAGGCTTGCATAAGAACTTGAAGCCACCACCACAATCTAGTACATTCCAGAACCCACAATCTGTTTTAACTTGTTCCTTCCAGATGGTGTGCAATGCTTAACAGGAACAATTGTCATTGGTCTACGAAGGTAGCTGATGTTTCACAACGAATCTATCGTTGGTTGGCTAGAAGCGTTGTAATATGCACTATATGACTTCGATGCAGCACGTTTGGATAATGCACTTTGTTTGTGTCAAAGTTTCCGCACTCAAGACGAACAGCGGGTTCATCTGAGGGATCCAAAAACGTACTAAGTAGCGAATGCTTTTGCCATGGCAGTGCAGGAATATGAGTTCTTACAGGCTGCTCAGATAGGCCAAGCTCAAGCAAATCTACAGACGACAAATTGATCCGCATATATGTAAAAGCCACGTGAAAACTGGATTTGAAACAACTCCGTGCAATATCTTCCCCATTCCACGCCCCTCCCCTGACGGACTCTTCATTAACCTTTGTGGAGTCGACCCTGAAGGATGGTATAGAGTTGCTCTGCCTTTAATGAGTCTGTGTACATCTGCCCATCACCTACCAAGCCAAAGCCATTCGATTTGCCTAATGATGAGAATGAAGGATTCATTCGATAGTCAGGTCTCAGCACAATGACTCAGATGAAATATTGCCTTACTTCCGGTGACTTTGAACACTTACTGTGGTTTTGATCCACGTTTTATTCCAGGTTTGCCACCCGTACTTCTTTTCTTCTTTCAAAAGTCACTCAACAGTAGCACTAGGTTACCCTGTCCCCGTCCTTCGACCTTCTGCGCCATCTTTGCATAAGCTGGACATTTTGTCTTGCCCTCTGGTCTTTGGCTTTTTCTCTCCCAGACAGATTTCCTTGACCTTTATTGTGCAGTCACTGACCTTTCGTGAGGTTCTCAGTTGAGTACGTCGGCATCTATGTCTCTCTAGTACCCTGTAGTAGAAAGTTTCGGTCGCAGGTTTTGAGGGAAGTATGAGTATCATGCCACGCTCGGGGCAGGGGGATTGTTCGTGATCACGATTCATTAATCTAACAGCTAAAGGCTCCAGCAATGACGTGTCACGCATTTCCCTCTCGAACAGAAATAGACAACAACCGGTTCGCTCACGAGGAGCAATGGTGCACAAATACCGGCTTTCCATCGCTAGGCGTGTAAAAAGTGCCTGACACTTCTTAACGATGCAATCTGCGGCTTCGGGAGTGAAGATGGAGGACGCTGGAGACGGCGAACAGATCGACCAAGGCTGCGAGGAAAGTGCTCTGCCCCCGACCGTTCTGGAAGTATTTGCTGCTTGGGAAAAGATAATGGCTCTAGCGTCGCTGGAAATTCGCCCGGGGTAGAGTCACGCAAACTCAGACCAAGTCAACGACACCGAGGTTTTTGGCAAGAGCAAGCTATTTACGGGGTCCAATGCTGATCCAGGTTTAGTAACCCTTTGTTAGACCATCCCTGTTGGGGATCCTTTCACATGAAGATTCATCTGGGTGCTTCGAAACCCTGCCACTACCGACTGCACGAGACCCATCCAGAGTTCAAGTATTGAGGTCGTCCTCTCTTTCCTACAGTCGAGAGGTCGTTGTGCAGAAGGTTCAGTTCACGAGCTGCGATTGTGGACGGAAAGTCGAGGGCCGTTGGCAGTAGGACTAATGACCAGTATGGAGACAGGCGGCAGAAGACAGGCATTTTCAGTGACAAGGTAGGCAAATACAGACACAGGCAGAGTGGGAACCAGGCAGGCAGGCCTACAGACAGACAGACAGACAGACAGACAGACAGACAGACAGACAGACAGACAGACAGACAGACAGACAGACAGACAGACAGACAGACAGACAGACAGACATACGACAGACAGACAGACCGACCGACCGACCGACAGACAGACAGATAGACAGCTAGACAGATAGACAGACAGACAGACAGACAGACAGACAGACAGACACACACACACACACAGACAGGTAAACAGACAGGCAGGCAGACAGACAGACAGACACACACACATAGACAGGCAAACATATAGTCAGGCAGGCATACAGACAGACAGACAGACAGACAGACAGACAGGCAGACAGGCAGACAGACAGACAGACAGACAGACAGACAGACAGACAGACAGGCAGACAGGCAGACAGACAGACAGACAGACAGAGAACCAGACAAACAGACAGACAGACTGACTGACTGACGCACAGACAGATTGACTGACGCACAGACAGACAGACGGAAAGGCAGGTAGGCAGGCAGGCAAACAGGCGGGCACACAGGCAGGCAGGCGGGTAGACATGCAGGAAAACAAGCAGGCAGGCAAACAGACAGACAAACAGACAGGCAAATAGACAGGCAAACAGACAGGCAAACAGACAGGCAGGCAGGCAGGCAGGCAGGCAGACAGAGATATAAAAAGAGACGGACAGGCAGGCAGGCAGGCAGACAGGCAGACAGGCAAACACGCAAGCAGGCAGACAGGCAGGCAGACAGGCAGGCAGGTTGGTAGGCAGACAGACAGGCAGGCAGGCAGACAGGCAGGCAGGCAGGCCGGCAGACAGACACTGAATGGAAGTCTATGACATAACGACTGAACTGCGTTTTATCGACAGGAGCCTGATGTCAGACATCCGTTCCTCTAATAAAATGTTCTTGTCTGAATCATGCACTTGCTATATCATGAATCGGACAGAAGAATGGTTTAATGTAAAACAAAGTCTTCAGTTATGACTAGTTTTATTACTTCCTCCCAAACTGAAAAGCGTCTACACAACGCCCCGGAGAATGCATGTTGCGTAACAAACACGTGATAACTTACAGCAATCCCGTCGTGACGTGATGGCAAGGGCGACACCGAGATCTCCTCCGCTCATTCCCGTTGAGTCATCACTGCGCATGCTCGAACCACGACCCGATCCTGATTGGCCACTCAAACATGATAGCCTTCCGACGGAAATGACGTCATAAAACGTGACTAGCTTCCAAGGTGCGCTATTCTCCTTTCAGTGTGCAGTTCCTATTAGCGATGAAAGGAGATTCCAAAGCACATGCACGCCGTGCTGGCTGGGGCAGCTTTGAAGCAGCCAAGGCTCCGGTAATGGACAAAAAGTTCATGACGTGGTATGGTGCGATGCCGAAATTTCATTTGCCTATAATGTGAAATGATGCGCCAACACATTCACAGCCGCATGAAACACCACACACACACACGCGAACACGCACACACACACTTATATTCACACACACACACACACACACAAACACACACACAAACACATTTATTCACACACACATACACACACACACACAAACACACACACACACATGCACACGCACACGCACACGCACACACACACACACACACACACACACACACACACACAAACACAAACTCACACACACACACACACACACACACACACGCAAACACGCACAGACACACACACACACACACACACACACACACACACACACACACACACACACACACACACACACACACACACACACACACACACACACACACACACACACACACACACACACACACACACACACACACACACACACACACACACACACACACACACACACATTGTGTCACTGTATACCCTATTAGGGGAAGAGGGAAGAGGGTAAGCGGTTTGAAGAAAAGTTAATCCATTACCCGGGGTCAAAAGCAGCATCACTCGTTCCCTTGTGACCATTTTAAGGCTTTTGTTCTGCACTGTCCCTGCATGTAAATGAACCGAAAACGGCCCATCCACAAAGCAGCGCAGAACGGTGTACATGTACCGCAGAGACTGGGATCGGGTAGAATCGGCGATTGTACATGTTCTTACACGATCAGGACGTCTACCGGTAGAGAACAAGATTAAAACTGAAATGATATCAAAAGTTATACTTCATCACACAAGTAAACGGGACTCACTGAGTCACAGCCAAAAACTCCATCCCAGCAACAGCAGCAGCCACAGTCAGTTCCATACATGTTGCTCTTTACCAGTCTCCTGACAGGATAGATACACCGGTCCCAAAAGGAGAGTGTTATAGTTTATTTCAGCAGATATCGATGTGCTTGATCAAAGAAAGAGCCACACGTTCTGTATGTCCCAAGAGCGATATGTATGGGGAAGTGTTCAACACTCAGTTGTTCTGGGGACAATCATTTTAAAGCATGGTGTTTAAAACACTTAAAACTGCAGAAAACTGGCGTTCAGTTTATCCTGTATACTGTAAGAAATGTTGCAACTTCAAGTGCAAGTGTACAAGAGCAGGAGTTTTCTTATTGTAATTTGTCCCAGTGGAAACTCTGTAATCTTTACAAGTAGAAACGACGATCCTACCAGTATTAATTCCGATTCTAGTCTCACCCTGTACGGAATCAAAACGGAGTGTCTACTGGCAGAATCTCCGATTCAACCAGATCCTAGTCTTCAGCGTGACACACACATTTGGGTGTGCTTGGACACTTACAAATCTGTGTGGGCAAATACAAATAATTACCCATGAGGGCAACTAACGGTCATCTGCATGATGATATACACTTAATAATCTGAATTTGTCAGAAAGGGGATTAATCATTCGACTTTATTAGCAACGTTTCCAAGGAATGAGTACTTTCACGCCTGCTTGATGGCGCAGCCAATTGCAGATGTGAAGAGTGGGTGGCGATTCCGTGGAGAGGGCAATGTGAGAAGCGCTTAGCGGACAACCATCTCTTTCCCTCTACCACGAGAAGAAGAGATAATGGGTTTCTGGTGATGGTTGCATGAAGCAAGTCAATGAGGTCTCGCCGTAGCAAGGTCGGGGACATAGCATCTGAAGCGAGGAGGTGAGAAGAAGACAGCCTCATAGTGGGGTGGATTCCAAGACGCCCGAGGCAAAAGTGCAGGCATAGACGGAGGCGATGCAGAAGCCTGCGGAGCAGGGAAAATCTAGAAGCAGAAGAGGAGAAGCAGAAGAATGAGATGCCTGAGGAGAAATTGAGAGAGCAAGAAGAAGCACAAAGTGAGGAGAAGGCAGACGAAAAGCAAGACCAGGAAGAGCAGGAGTGCGGAAAACAGAAGATAATACCACACGTTTTAGGAGGTGAGACAAATGACGACGAGGAACAGAAAGAAGGAGGTGGGTGGAGGTAGAGGAGAAGAACAAGGAGCAGCAATAGTACCAGCAGCATCAGCAGCTACAGGAGCAGGAGCAGGAGAAGCAGGAAGAGGAGGAGGAGGAGGAGGAGGAGGAGGAGGAGGAGGAGGAGGAGGAGGAGGAGGAGGAGGAGGAGGAGGAGGAGGAGGAAGAGGAGGAGGAGGAGGAGGAGGAGGAGGAGGAGGAGGACGAGAAGCAGGAGGAGGAAGAGGAGGAGGAGGGGCAGGAGGAGGAGGAGAGGCAGGAGGAGGAGGAGGAGCAGGAGGAGGAGGAGAAGCAGGAGGAGGAGGAGGAGGAGGAGGAGGAGGGGCAGTAGGAGGAGGAGGAGGAGGGACAGGAGGAGGAGGACGAGAAGCAGGAGGAGGAAGAGGAGGAGGAGGGGCAGGAGGAGGAGGAGGAGGAGGAGGGGCAGTAGGAGGAGGAGGAGCAGGAGGAGGAGGAGCAGGAGGAGAAGGAGCAGAAGGAGAAGGAGCAGAAGCAGGAGGAAGAGTAGGTGGAGGATCAGGAGGAGGAAGAGCATGAGAAGGAGCAGAAGGAGCATGAAGAGAAGCATGAGGAGGAGTAGGAGGAGGAGCGGGAGGAGGTGCAGGGAGAGGAGCAGAAGGAAAAGGTGGAGGACCAGGCAGAGCACGAGGAGGAGCACGAGGAGGAGCAGGAAGAGGAGCACAGGGGGAGGAGAGGAGGATACAATAAACGAAAGGCGTAGGAGTGAAATGATATAAAAGAAGCTGGAGCAAAGCCAGATGTGAACAAGCTGAAGCAGGGGAGGAAAATGGAGGAAGATAAGTGGGACGATGTGGACGACGAAGAACATTTCCTCAACACCCATGCTTTGGTGGAGCTCTTCCGATGCCTGAGATTTCCAATCAGGACTTAGGCTGGTGCTGGGAGTTGCATTCTGTGGCCAGATCGATAGTTTTCGTAGCGGATTGTCGAGATGGTGCAGGCAAGACGCAAGTATTGATCTCCTAGCATCAGAGGATGCGAAATGAAGATGCCCTCTTAAAGCGGCATCATTCCCCTCCTTATTGCTCTCAGACGCTCACTCGTACGAGACCATGACGCCGTCTCAGATGCAATCAGCCTGGCCAGCATCCATGATAGCCTCTCGACGTCGACTATCGTATTACACTTAAAGCGAACTTGCATCGTTTCCCGATAGATTATTCCCAGCGGTGAGCCTTGATTTCTGTGTGCGGTCAGGTCCATCCAGACATGTGGAGCTATTTAGACTACATTACGTGGAGTGAAGCCTGAAAAGCAACTTAGAGACTAGACTGACGAAAATGCTCATATTCCGACGAAATAGAGAAAAAGAAATTAGATGGGGAAAGCGAGTTGATTTTACATTTGTAGAGTATTTAGAAGACCTTAAATAATATCCACATCGACTTTGAGAACTTTTGTATTTGCAAAAAGCACTGAAAATAGTATTGTAGATTTCCAAGTAACTTTGATGACGGAGACATTTTAATTGTTATCATTTCGTGTTATGATGAGTTATATAGTGACCCTGTTTAGAACGCTGAGCCTTGATAAAGTGAAATAAGTTGCACGTTTATTTTAGAATGTATGAGTGACCTCGCTCAGTATACATTGATGTTGTTTCTCCGTGAAACTGCCTAAGAATGTTTCTCATGTCCTTTAACAAGTTCCTTTCCAAAATCAGAGCTCCCAGAACATGCTCTGTTCTATGAAAAGCGAGCGATTCATCATTTGCCATTCTACAGTAGCTAGAAACTCCCTACGGAGCGAAGCAGCAGACGGTCTTCAGAGGAAGAGCCTACAGTTCATCACTGACTTGAGATCTCCTCGCAGCCGAGTGAACGCGACTATTTTCGGACGAAAGGAAAGAATGCCCGAGGCAATGCGCCAGAATAGCAGATCTTTCTTTCCTCCTCCATTCATCCGGACCTTTGGTAGCCTTGCAGTTCTCCATGCGGAGAAGACAGTTTTGCGTTGAAGAGTGCTTCGAAAAACGAAACCCAGCAGACATTTCTAAGACGGGGCGGGTGAGTCCACAAAAATGAGACTGCTGTATAAAGCTAATGCGGGCAAGAGCACTTTGGTTTTGCATATTGACACAAAACTTTGCTGAAGCTTAAACTCTGAAAAAGATAGAAAGTTTGGACTTTATTCTTGTTCTCCCACGCTGCTTATTTTTAAAATACAATGCGGTAGTCGGCTTCTTTAAAAGCAATTTTGCCATTGGAGAAATATTTCATGGTACATACATTGAACCACAATGATTTAATGATGAATGTCACACGTCTCGAATGTGTGTGTGTGTGTGTGTTTGTGTATGTGTGTGTATGTATGTGTGTATGTGTATGTATGTGTGTATGTGTATGTATCATATGTGTGTGTGTATGTATCAATGTGTGTGTGTGTGTGTATGAACCAATGTGTGTGAGCGTTTGTGTGTATGTGTGTGTATGTGTGTGCATGTGTATGTATCTATATATGTGTGTGTGTGCGTGTGTGTGTGTGTGTGTGTGTGAGTGTGTGTGTGTGTGTGTGTGTGTGTGTGTGAGTGAGTGAGTGAGTGAGTGAATGAATGAAACGAAGGAACACATTCTTACTCATTGGAGAGCTTCTCGTTAAACTTTTTTTGAGTTTATCGAAATTTTGCATTTGCTTTTTTATTGGGGAGTGTGGGGGGGGGGGGGGGGGTAGGGAGTAGGAGGGGTGGGTGGGGGGCATCCTATGTCGCCCCGAAAACAAATTGTTCCATTAAATGCACAAGGATTGTCCTTTGCCACGTGTGAAAGGCCTGTAGCGAATCTTTTTTTCCCCTGTGACCCACTATCCCTACTATTCTTGGCCAGAGGGATAGCTTGCCCTGTGGTGAATTACCAAAATACAGGGTCATCAACCACTGCCCCATTCAAATCGTCTACATTTAGCTCTACAGTCTCTGTAGCAGTCTGCTCTATTACTAGACCTGCAATTCACATAAAGACAGGGGCAGACTATTCTAGGAAAAGATCGACCTCCCCAGTTTAGCTTGGATGTCCCTCAGGCAATCTTTCGAAAAGGAATAGCAATGCTCTTTACTGACATTTCCCACCATGTGAAATTGCCCTGGATCAAAATTTCGATATTTTCTCAAATCATTCCATATTGATTGGCTTCAATCAGTCAATTATCAAAAATAATTTACAATGATTGGCAGTGCAGTGGTTTACTTTACCAAAGAGTGGCTTTAGCAAAATGTTGCCAGAGGGTGCCCCTTACTGCTGCGTGAACATGGGTGTGCGAGACTCCAAGAATGGTAGCCCATCAATTGTTCCATACAGGGATTTACACTCCAATGTTGCTTTATCGCACAATTTCCTATTGGAGGAAGCAGAATGACAAATTAAAAATTGTGCATGTTGTACTATCCACGAGGAGGAGTAGAAGGAGGAAGAGTAGGAGGAGAAGAAGAAGAAGGATATGAGACGTTGTTTGTGAGCGTGTTGATGTGTGCATGGTTGCAGTGGTACTTTTCATGTCTTCAATGGAGGAAGGGCCGCCTTGACATGTTTTTTTCCCATTTTTGCAACTGCTCTGTATGCTCAGTCAGCGGGTCTCTCGCGCGTCGTCGCATAACATCTGGTTTAAAGGTGAAAAGTCAGTAAGAACTGCCGGAGACACTTAAAGCAGACGAGTTCTAAGGAGACTCTCTGTCAGTAAGCCTGTCAAAGTCTTTGGGTCAATGGCACGCACACGTATTCGGATCTTCTGTTTTCGGAATTGTCGGGTCATTATTGCATAGGTGCCTTCATTTTTCAGGCAGTCCTTTGGGTCCCCAAAACTCGGTGATAGATGCTGCAACTCATCGATGACTGGCTTCTCCGCAGCACCAGCCTCATTTGAGGGATTCACCGTTCCCAGA
>JAWQFJ010016351.1:0-2500 GCA_034096865.1 Theodoxus fluviatilis | reverse complement strand
GCAAATCAAATGTTACAAATGTGATAAAACAGGCCACATCGCTCGCCGCTGTCCACAGGGAAAGAAGAAGACCACCACAGCGCAGGAAAACTAGGATGCGGTGGGCTTAGGGGGTAAAGTCCGGCGTTCCCTTTCTCCACCGCCCCACATCTCATCAATCATCTGCTCAAGAGTGTCCGCGTAGACCAAAGAGGACCGTCGATCGAGGTTCACATCAACGGCAACCATCATAAGGCACTGATTGACTCAGGAGCGACCATTTTTGTGTTGAGGACTGGTCTGTGTCCCTTCAAGAGGATAGAGGAATCGGCGATGGTGCTCACTGACGTCATGAACAGACCGATCCCTGTGCACGGCGTCTTGACAGTGAAGGTGAAGGGCGGTAAGCTTATTATTTATCACCCCTTCGTGATCGCTGATATAGAAGATGACGTCCTCCTGGTGACAGATTTTCTGCAGGAGCATTACTGCGTGATGGACTGAGGACGGTCCCTCCTGCTGATTGATGGGCACCACATGCAGTTGAAGGGTCTTGTGGGTGAAGGGAAAGCTTCACTGTGGCCCTCGGGAGCGTTGAGGCGGGTCACCGCTCAAGAGACGCCTCTGGCAGCCGCACAGAGGCAGGACCCTGATCTTCAGCCCATCATCCGCTGGATGGAGGACATGCCTGTTAGCCCACCCTGGAAGAATGCTCTGCAGTTGACGGATGGAGCACTGTACAGAGAGTGGATGGAAAAGAAGGGAGAAACCTGTCACCTTCTCCCTGTTCTGCCGAGAGCCATGCAGGAAGAAGCGCTGAGACATTTTCATGACGACCGAGCAGCTGGCCACCTTGAAAGGTGGAAGACGTACCGACGCGTCTGTGAGCGATTCTTTTGGATCGGTCGGCAGAAGTCCGTTCGCAACTTGTGTCGGCGTTGTGTCAAATGTGCCTCACAGACAAGACTCCGCAGTCATCGTAGTGACCCTAGCAAGACTGACAGTTCTGCAGTGGTTACCAGGCCATTGGTGGATACCCCTCGTGACGTGCCCTAGTGTGTGGAGCCGCTCCAGGGTATGCTGCAGGCGGTGCAAAAGTCCGCAAGGACACACCTGCAGCGGAGCGTGGACGGAATGAAATCTGGTTACAACCGCAAGGCCGATCCCCAGACCTCTCCTGAGGGCACTGCACCGTGGTTCAACCCACGGGCTGAGAAGAAATGCACCACCAAGCTGGCCCGGCCACAGGCAGGACGTTACATGAACCGTGCTCGTCTCTGGAGTTACCAGGGTGACCTACCGCCGGGCTGGTGGCAGTCGCCACGACGCCACCCTGATCCAACCAATGACGACGTGTCACGACTCAGTTTATTATTTTTTAATTTTACACAGAGTTTGAGGGTCTGTCGCGACCCATGGTGGGTGGTGTGACTTTAAGTCCACTTAGTATTGTTTGATTAGTGCAGCTTGATACGCCTTTAAGCGTCATGCGCAGTCAGCACTTGCTGACTGCGCATGTTCACAAGCTCCCTGTTAATTAGCAGTTAATTGCCATCATTTTAGCCGCAATAAACACACCTGACAACCCTTGCAGAACCCCTTCATGTTATATACCGATAGAAGGCCGCTCTCTCGGCGTTTCCCGCTCTGTGGATGTCGAAGAAAAATAAGGTCAGCTATTTTTGGAAACGGAGTTTGAAATACCGTTGCTAAGGTGTTTAATGTCTGAAGAGAGTAAAATCTTCTGGAGACCGTTTTTTCCCAAATGACCGCTGCTTCCAGTACCCAACTTGAAATATGCCTGTAACTCCTATTCTAATTCACTCACATTGTTCATTCTTATATCAAAACAAACGAGAAATGAATGCAGAATTCAAAAGTATTAAACCCCGCATTTTTGTCCAAAAATGGACCTTAGCACACTGGTTTTGTCGTGGCGCCTGTCACATTTCAACAAAAACATCTATTGTAATCGAATAAACGCAGTTCCATTGGGGCCAAACAAAAAAACGAACAAAGTTCCCCCCCCAAACCCAAAGTTCGTTATGCGTTTTTATGCTGAAATAGTCTTAGAACTACTTTTAACAGCGTATGTCAGGGAGCAGATCGGCTATCCCACAAGCCTCTCGTGTGACCTCCATTTGCATATTTCGGACGAAATCCTTCCATCACGTGATGTCAACTGTGCTAGAGACAGTTTCGACGGGTAGGCGAGAGTCTCTAGTGGAACTGGAATGCGTCTCTAGGACTGAAGAGTCTATTGAACTGAAGAGTCTCTGTGAGACTGAATGGGTCCTGATGAACGAGTCTCTAGTGGACTGGAATGAGTCTCTAGTGGACTGGAATGGGTCTCTAGTGGACTGGAATGAGTCTCTAGTGGACTGGAATGGGTCTCTAGTGGACTGGAACGAGTCTCTAGTGGACTGGAACGAGTCTCTAGTGGACTGGAATGAGTCTCGAGTGGACTGGAACTGAGTCTCTAGTGGACTGAATGAGTCTCTAGTGGACTGGAATGGGTCTC
>JAWQFJ010016350.1:0-15479 GCA_034096865.1 Theodoxus fluviatilis | reverse complement strand
TGTGTCATTACTATGTGTTGTAACCCTGTGTCATTACTATGTTTTGTAACCCTTTGTCATTACTAGTGTTTGTAACCCTGTGTCATTACAGTGTGTTGTAACCCTGTGTCATTACTATGTGTTGTAACCCTGTGTCATTACTATGTGTTGTAACCCTGTGTCATTACTATGTGTTGTAACCCTGTGTCATTACTATGTGTGTAACCCTGGTGTCATTACTATGTGTGTAACCCTGTGTCATTACTATGTGTTGTAACCCTGTGTCATTACTATGTGTTGTAACCCTGTGTCATCACTATGTGTTGTAACCTGTGTCATTACTATGTGCTGTAACCCTGTGTCATTACTATGTGCTGTAACCCTGTGTCATTACTATGTGTTGTAACCTGTGTCATTACTATGTGTTGTAACCCTGTGTCATTACTATGTGTTGTACCTCAGTGTCATTACTATGTGCTGTAACCCTGTGTCCATTACTATGGTTTGTAACCCTGTGTCATTACTATGTGCTGTAACCCTGTGTCATTACTATGTGTTGTAACCCTGTGTCATTACTATGTGTTGTAACCCTGTGTCATTACTATGTGCTGTAACCCTGTGTCATTACTATGTGCTGTAACCCTGTGTCATTACTATGTGTTGTAACCCTGTGTCATTACTATGTGTTGTAACCCTGTGTCATTACTATGTGTTGTAACCCTGTGTCATTACTATGTGTTGTAACCCTGTGTCATTACTATGTGTTGTAACTCTGTCATTACTATGTGTTGTAACCCTGTGTCATTACTATGTGTTGTAACCCTGTGTCATTACTATGTGTTGTAACCCTGTGTCATTACTATGTGTTGTAACCCTGTGTCATTACTGTGTGTTGTAACCCTGTGTCATTACTATGTGTTGTAACCCTGTGTCATTACTACATGTTGTAACCCTGTGTCATTACTATGTGTTGTAACCCTGTGTCATTACTATGTGCTGTAACCTGTGTCATTACTATGTGTTGTAACCCTGTGTCATTACTATGTGTTGTAACCCTGTGTCATTACTATGTGTTGTAACCCTGTGTCATTACTATGTGCTGTAACCCTGTGTCATTACTATGTGTTGTAACCCTGTGTCATTACTATGTGCTGTAACCCTGTGTCATTACTATGTGCTGTAACCCTGTGTCATTACTATGTGTTGTAACCCTGTGTCATTACTATGTGTTGTAACCCTGTGTCATTACTGTGTGTTGTAACCCTGTGTCATTACTATGTGTTGTAACCCTGTGTCATTACTATGTGTTGTAACCCTGTGTCATTACTATGTGCTGTAACCCTGTGTCATTACTATGTGTTGTAACCCTGTGTCATTACTATGTGTTGTAACCCTGGTCATTACTATGTGCTTGTAACCCTGTGTCATTACTATGTGTTGTAACCCTGTGTCATTACTATGTGCTGTAACCCTGTGTCATTACTATGTGTTGTAACCCTGTGTCATTACTATGTGTTGTAACCCTGTGTCATTACTATGTGTTGTAACCCTGTGTCATTACTATGTGTTGTAACCCTGTGTCATTACTATGTGTTGTAACCCTGTGTCATTACTGTGTGTTGTAACCCTGTGTCATTACTATGTGTTGTAACCCTGTGTCATTACTATGTGTTGTAACCCTGTGTCATTACTATGTGCTGTAACCCTGTGTCATTACTATGTGTTGTAACCCTGTGTCATTACTATGTGCTGTAACCCTGTGTCAGTACTATGTGTTGTAACCCTGTGTCATTACTATGTGTTGTAACCCTGTGTCATTACTATGTGTTGTAACCCTGTGTCATTACTATGTGCTGTAACCCTGTGTCATTACTATGTGTTGTAACCCTGTGTCATTACTATGTGTTGTAACCCTGTGTCATTACTATGTGTTGTAACCCTGTGTCATTACTATGTGCTGTAACCCTGTGTCATTACTATGTGCTGTAACCCTGTGTCATTACTATGTTGTAACCCTGTGTCATTACTATGTGTGTAACCCTGTGTGTCATTACTATGGTGTAACCCTGTGTCATTACTATGTGCTGTAACCCTGTGTCATTACTATGTGTTGTAACCCTGTGTCATTACTATGTGCTGTAACCCTGTGTCATTACTATGTGCTGTAACCCTGTGTCATTACTATGTGCTGTAACCCTGTGTCATTACTATGTGTTGTAACCCTGTGTCATTACTATGTGCTGTAACCCTGTGTCATTACTATGTGTTGTAACCCTGTGTCATTACTATGTGTTGTAACCCTGTGTCATTACTATGTGCTGTAACCCTGTGTCATTACTATGTGTTGTAACCCTGTGTCATTACTATGTGCTGTAACCCTGTGTCATTACTATGTGTTGTAACCCTGTGTCATTACTATGTGCTGTAACCCTGTGTCATTACTATGTGGTAACCCTGTGTGTCATTACTATGTGCTGTAACTCTCTTTCATTACTATGTGCTGTAACTCTGTGTCATTACTATGTGCTGTAACCCTGTGTCATTACTATGTGCTGTAACCCTGTGTCATTACTATGTGTTGTAACCCTGTGTCATTACTATGTGTTGTAACCCTGTGTCATTACTATGTGCTGTAACCCTGTGTCATTACTATGTGCTGTAACTCTGTGTCATTACTATGTGTTGTAACCCTGTGTCATTACTATGTGCTGTAACCCTGTGTCATTACTGCGTGCTGTAACCCTGTGTCATTACTATGTGCTGTAACCCTGTGTCATTACTATGTGTTGTAACCCTGTGTCGTTACTATGTGTAGTAACCCTGTGTCATTACTATGTGCTGTAACTCTGTGTCATTACTATGTGCTGTAACCCTGTGTCATTACTATGTGTAGTAACCCTGTGTCATTACTATGTGTAGTAACCCTGTGTCATTACTACATGCTGTAACCCTGTGTCATTACTATGTGCTGTAACCCTGTGTCATTACTATGTGCTGTAACCCTGTGTCATTACTATGTGTTGTAACCCTGTGTCATTACTACATGTTGTAACCCTGTGTCATTACTACTTGTTGTAACCCTGTGTCATTACTATGTGCTGTAACCCTGTGTCATTACAATGTGCTGTAACCCTGTGTCATTACAATGTGCTGTAACTCTGTGTCATTACTATGTGCTGTAACCCTGTGTCATTACTATGCGCTGTAACCCTGTGTCATTACTACTTGTTGTAACCCTGTGTCATTACTACATGTTGTAACCCTGTGTCATTACTACTTGTTGTAACCCTGTGTCATTACTATGTGCTGTAACCCTGTGTCATTACTGCGTGTTGTAACCCTGTGTCATTACTATGTGCTGTAACCCTGTGATTACTGCGTGCTGTAACCCTGTGTCATTACTATGTGCTGTAACCCTAAGTCATTACTATGTGCTGTAACCCTGTCATTACTATGTGCTGTAACCCTGTGTCATTACTATGTGCTGTAACCCTGTGTCATTACTATGTGCTGTAACCCTGTGTCATTACTATGTGCTGTAACCCTGTGTCATTACTATGTGCTGTAACCCTGTGTCATTACTATGTGTTGTAACCCTGTGTCATTACTATGTGCTGTAACCCTGTGTCATTACTATGTGTTGTAACCCTGGGTCATTACTATGTGCTGTAACCCTGTGTCATTACTATGGGTTGTAACCCGGTGTCATTACTATGTGTTGTAACCCTGTTTCATTACTATGTGATGTAACCCTGTTTCATTACTATGTGTTGTAACCCTGTGTCATTACTATGTGATGTAACCCTGTGTCATTACTGCGTGCTGTAACCCTGTGTCATTACTGCGTGTTGTAACCCTGTGTCATTACTATGTGCTGTAACCCTGTGTCATTACTATGTGTAGTAACCCTGTGTCATTACTATGTGCTGTAACCCTGTGTCATTACTATGTGTTGTAACCCTGTGTCATTACTATGTGCTGTAACCCTGTGTCATTACTATGTGTAGTAACCCTGTGTCATTACTATGTGCTGTAACCCTGTGTCATTACTATGTGCTGTAACCCTGTGTCATTACTATGTGTAGTAACCCTGTGTCATTACTATGTGTTGTAACCCTGTGTCATTACTATGTGCTGTAACCCTGTGTCATTACTATGTGTTGTAACCCTGTGTCATTACTATGTGTTGTAACCCTGTGTCATTACTATGTGTTGTAACCCTGTGTCATTACTATGTGTTGTAACCCTGTGTCATTACTATGTGCTGTAACCCTGTGTCATTACTATGTGCTGTAACCCTGTGTCATTACTATGTGCTGTAAACCTGTGTCATTACTATGTGTTGTAAACCTGTGTCATTACTATGTGTTGTAACCCTGTATCATTACTATGTGCTGTAACCCTGTGCGTGCGTGAATGAGTATGAATGTACATGTATAATGTGAATATCTATGATGCGCGTTCGCCTATGTGTGACTGTGAGTGTTGGTTCAATGTCTATGACGTGAAAACACACACGCACATACACATACACACACACGCACGCATGCACGCACGCACGCATGCACGTGCACACACACCCACACCCACAATCATCCGAAAAGGAGCTTCCTCGACCTTCCATCGTGTTCACTACATACTGTAGTTCATTGACTCTGCGTCGTTCATTACATACTGCAGTTCATTGACTCTGCGTCGTTCATTACATACTGTAGTTCATTGACTCTGCGTCGTTCATTACATACTGTAGTTCATTGACTCTGCGTCGTTCATTACATACTGCAGTTCATTGACTCTGCGTCGTTCATTACATACTGTAGTTCATTGACTCTGCGTCGTTCATTACATACTGCAGTTCATTGACTCTGCGTCGTTCATTACATACTGTAGTTCATTGACTCTGCGTCGTTCATTACATACTGTAGTTCATTGACTCTGCGTCGTTCATTACATACTGTAGTTCATTGACTCTGCGTCGTTCATTACATACTGTAGTTCATTGACTCTGCGTCGTTCATTACATACTGCAGTTCATTGACTCTGCGTCGTTCATTACATACTGTAGTTCATTGACTCTGCGTCGTTCATTACATACTGTAGTTCATTGACTCTGCGTCGTTCATTACATACTGCAGTTCATTGACTCTGCGTCGTTCATTACATACTGTAGTTCATTGACTCTGCGTCGTTCATTACATACTGCAGTTCATTGACTCTGCGTCGTTCATTACATACTGTAGTTCATTGACTCTGCGTCGTTCATTACATACTGCAGTTCATTGACTCTGCGTCGTTCATTACATACTGTAGTTCATTGACTCTGCGTCGTTCATTACATACTGCAGTTCATTGACTCTGCGTCGTTCATTACATACTGTAGTTCATTGACTCTGCGTCGTTCATTACATACTGCAGTTCATTGACTCTGCGTCGCTCATTCATGGAAACACATGCAGCATATCCAAGATGCTGGGACAGGGCTGGAGTGATCGTCAGGATAGGACAGCTGACCAGTCTACACCTGCGCTGACCACTGTACACCTATGCTGACCAGTCTATACCTGTGCTGACCAGTCTACACTTGTGCTGACCAGTCTACACCTGTGCTGACCAGACTACACTTGTGCTGACCAGTCTACACCTGTGCTGACCAGTTCATACACGTGCTGACCAGTCTACACCTGTGCTGACCAGTCTACACTTGTGCTAACCAGCCTACACCTGTGCTGACCAGTCTACACCTGTGCTGACCAGTCTACATTTGTATTGACCAGCCTACACCTGTGCTGACCAGTCTACACTTGTGCTGACCAGTCTACACCTGCGCTGACCAGTCTGCACCTGTGCTGGCCAGTCTTAACTTGTGCTGACCAGTCTACACCTGCGCTGACCACTCTACACCTGCGCTGACCACTCTACACCTGTGCTGACCACTCTACACCTGTGCTGACCACTCTACACCTGTTCTGACAAGTCTACACCTGTGCTGACCACTCTACACCTGTTCTGACAAGTCTACACCTGTGCTGACCAGTCTATACTTGTGTCCAAACCGATGGGCGCTACAGTGCGCCATTTTCGAAAAGTTTGTTTTTAGTCAAAAACTATAACTATTTAATATCATTGCTCATCGGGAGATGCGCAAGCGCGCGCGCACGCACAAACATACACACAAATACTAGTACGCACATACATCCACACATACATACAAGCACACGCATGCACACACACTCGCACGCGCGCACGCGCACTCACGCATAAAGACAGCACTCAGGCACATATAAACACACAGGCATGCATACACACACACACACACACACACACATAGACACACACACACACACACACACACACACACACACACACACACACACACACACACACACACACACACAAACACACACACACACATCACTCCCATACTGACACGGCCAGTTTCAGCCTGAGTGACGTCCAGTCGACACCTGGGAGACAGTGGACCAGGAAACAAGGCAGTGCCCTAGAGATTGGATCAGTTGTGTTCTACCTGCCAGGAGAGTCTGCAGGCTGGAGACGAATGTCGTTCTCCTGGTGCGAATGCCTCCACAGCCTGCCTGGTGATTGATGGTGCCACACTCAGAGCCTGGCCGGGAATTCGGTGATGTAGGGAGACCCTGCAAAGCAAACACGTCCGTTGAAATTGGGATGACGTAAGTCAAACAGGTTGACGAGGAAGGGGAGGGGAACACGGACTGCCTTGACAGTCTCCTGTTTGTGCAGCCCGTGTGTCGTACAACGGGAACAGAGATGTGTAGCCGAGATATGTCTGTATGTGTGTGCCAGAGTCTGAGAGAGAGAGAGAGAAAGAGAGAGAGAGAGAGAGAGAGAGAGAGAGTGAGAGAGACAGTCTGTCCGTCTGTGTGTATACCTGTGTGTGTTGTTGTTGTTGTTGTTGTTGTTGCGTACCTGGGTTAAGTGGGTGAGATGATTGCGTGAGTGACTGTTTTTGAACACCCCGCCATATAGGCAGCCACACTCCGTCTTCAGGGGATTTGATTTCTGTCTCCATAGAATGCCAGTTGTTATGTTAAGAGCTTCCCACGGCTGAAGATAATCCCCACATAACAGTACAACATAACAACATTTTGCTGTAGCCTTGGTTTTTGGCTGGAGTCAACAAATAACAACAGCCTTTGCCCAAGGCAAATACCTGTATATCTGCCTTTGTGTGTCTTTCTTTCTCTCTGTGTGTCTGTGTGTGTGTGTGTGTGTGTGTGTGTGTGTGTGTGTGTGTGTGTGTGTGTGTGTGTGTGTGTGTGTGTGTGTGTGAGTGAGTCTTTGTGTTCGTCTGCCTGTATGTATGTGTGTCTGTCCGTCTCTGTGTTTCTGTACGTGTCTTTGTGCCTATCCGTCCGTCTACTTGCTTATTCTTCCCCTTTTCTCTCAGGGATGGACAGATGGATGGAGGGATGGATGAATGGATGGAGTTTTTCGGCCTATCAGCCTTCGTGGGCTATGTAAGGCCATTAAGCCCGAAAATCATTAGAACAGCTTACAGTACACGCAAATCAAGTCACGGTGTCCCTAGTTATTCGCCTCTGACGAATCGCGTAGGGAGACGCGGTGGGTCAATTCTTACCCCGAACCCCAGGGAGCTGGAGGGGGTGGGGGAAGGTGGGGAGGATGAACTCGAGTGTGGGTGTGGATGTTCACAAGTGTTATTGCAGACCGCGGTGTTAACGCTTCAGTGATTACGTTCCAAGAATGGCGTACCTGGAACAACTCCTGTCTATGTTGATCTATTAACTGGGTTTATTACTGTCCATACGACTTAAATTCACTTCCTGGTATCCAATATTCCCTTTAACCTGAAACAGCATTCACTTGTCCCGTGGTGAATTAGCATTCATTGTTGTCGCCCCAGCAGAACACCGAAGGACGAATCCCATTCTCACGTTAGACAATGGGACTTCATTAATCAGTCAAGCCTTAGAGCGAAGTCTTCCTTCCTAACCATTCTTCACGACGCCAGCCCCTTCCTCACGCCTCCACAAGACGTTCATGCTCAGAAAGGAACGACCATTCTTGTTTCTTTCAAGATCTTTCAGCAGAGAGTCGATTCGATCAACGCGAACATCGACGGTACTTCCGGCGAGTATCTCGAGCGGAGACGAAGACGACAGGAGACAAAGAGAGGAGAGCAGACATCCGTTGGTGGCGGAGCCTGGAGGCGTATGCTCCAAGACTAGGTCGGTGCTCGAACCGTTCCTCATGGAACAGGAACAATGAAGAGCGATGCAACTCGGAAGACGAGGATACGGTGTGGGTTGGTTAATTTCCCGCAGACATGCACGTAACATCGATCCGGTTTCAACAGGGTCCCCCACGCTCCTACTGGAACGTTCCACGAGATAGAAATTGCTCATTGAAATTTTTTATCCAACGCACTCGTCTCGACCTCCAGAAACTTCTAATTCGGGAGAAAAAAAACCTGGAAGATGAGGTAGTAATAGCAGGCGGGATGCCGGTACATTCTTGGATTAAGGGTGGTAACAGTAATGGCGGCAGTAACAGGAGGAGGAGGAGGAGGTGCAATGCATGGAACAGACAGGAAATTGAAGAGACTGGAAAAGGACTAGGCAGGGCAGGAGGAAGAGCTTGAAAAATAGAAGAAGCAGGAGAAAAGAGAGCAGGGAGAACTCAAACCTCCACCAAGAAAACCACAACTACTCTTCCATGGACTGTATGATTAATTCAGGCTGGATGTTCTGCTCGCCAGGTCTGACGCAACAAAGTTTTGTTCATATTAGCGGCTGAAACTGAAAGCGACCTCTGGGTGTAGAAAGCATACGACGACGTTATCAATAGTTTAGAATTGACGTCATCAGCTTCGTGATTTGCGACTGTCTCTTTAGGTCGCAATTTCAAAACGAGGCAGCCGATAAACTGTCTCTTTAGGTCGCAATTTCAAAACGAGATAGCCGATAAGCTCAAAGATTCCATGGATTGCTCCTCGGGAGAAACCCCGATATCCTACGAAATTTGATCAGGATCCATTTTGAACGTTTTGAGCCATTTTGCTGAATGATTAACTAATTAATGAACCGAGGTTCAAACAACTTCCTTGGCGGAGATAATCAATGACGTTTTGCGGCCAAGCAGCCTTTGTAGTTACGTCACACCATTGACTACAAAGTCACAACATTTGGTTAGAGAGAGAGAGAGAGAGAGAGAGAGAGAGAGAGAGAGAGAGAGAGAGAGAGAGAGAGAGAGAGAGAGAGAGAGAGAGAGAGAGAGAGAGAGAGAGAGAGAGAAAAAATTTTCGACTCTTAATCTCCCTAGAGTTTTGCCGTTTGTAAATCATGTAGAGAGACGCTGAGGGTCTACTCTCACCCTCCAATCCGTAGGATATTGCAGGAGGCAGAGTGTGACGATGACAATGGAATCTTACGGCCTATCAACCTTTGAACAATCACAGTGAATGGTTGAGCAGTTCAAGTTTTCAAATCGCGTAGAGAGATGCGGTGGGTCAGTTTTTACCCCCAGCCCACAGATGGACAGAGAACTGAGCAGGAGCACAAATACGAGAGGAACGAGCAGTACATGGAACAGGAGAAGCGCGAGAGGCTGGTGGAGGACGAGGCAGGGCAGAGGTAAAACAGCAGGGAGCAGGAGGAAGAGCTCGGATGAGTAAAGGGCAACCATGAGAAGGAGTAGCAGGAAGAGGAGCTGGAGGAAGAGGAGCTGGAGGAAGAGGAGCAGGAGGACGGGGAGCATGAGAGGAAGAGGACCAAGAGAGGAGGAGAAAAAGAAGGAGAGCCGACCGCTACGGCTGTGCTTCTATCCTGAGATATCAGAAGCTCACTGTCGTGCATAATTTTTAAATGAATGAATGAATGAATGAATGAATGATTGAATGAATGAATGAATGATTGAATGAATTTACATTTTACCGTCTATCAGCCTTTGTGGGCGATGTGAGACCATCGATCTTGAAAATCACTCGAGTTGGTAAGACAAAATTGAAACTCGGTTTGCCTACGACACGCACTTTACAGTCTTACATAAGAAGAGGCGGTGGCTCTATTCTTATCCCCTGCCCCCAGGGTGGGTCTATTCTTACTCCCTGCCCCCAGGGTGGGTCTATTCTTACCCCCTGCCCCCAGGGTGGGTCTATTCTTACCCCCTGCCCCCAGGGTGGGTCTATTCTTACCCCCTGCCCCCAGGGTGGGTCTATTCTTACCCCCTGCCCCCAGGGTGGGTCTATTCTTACCCCCTGCCCCCAGGGTGGGTCTATTCTTACTCCCTGACCCCAGGGTGGGTCTATTCTTACCCCCTGCCCCCAGGGTGGGTCTATTCTTACCCCCTGCCCCCAGGGTGGGTCTATTCTTACCCCCTGCCCCCAGGGTGGGTCTATTCTTACCTCCTGCCCCCAGGGTGGGTCTATTCTTACCCCCTGCCCCCAGGGTGGGTCTATTCTTACCTCCTGCCCCCAGGGTGGGTCTATTCTTACCCTCTGCCCCCAGGGTGGGTCTATTCTTACTCCCTGACCACAGGGTGGGTCTATTCTTACACCCTGCCCCCAGGGTGGGTCTATTCTTACCCTCTGCCTCCAGGGTGGGTCTATTCTTACCCCCTGCCCCCAGGGTGGGTCTATTCTTACCCCCTGCCCCCAGGGGGGCCTGTCGTATCCACAAAGCTCGAGGTGACTGGTACGCACGCGACAGTGCACAATGAAACCAAAGACGTTACATAGAAAGACGTGGATCTTCGCTTGAATCTGCGAGGGTGGGTGTTTAGAGTTACCTTTTCTTGGAGGGGTGGTCGGGCGGGCATTGTGACCGCTGTAATCTCCAGCAAGGAGGTTATATATTTCTGTCGCTTAGTTAGTTCGTTCGTTACACGGCAAAATAACTCAAAAGATTCATAGTGGATTCTAATAAAATTGTGTGCAAAGTACGAGTTTTACTTTATAAACAAACCGTAAAATTTGGGAGGTTGTCGGTTATCTGGTTTTGAAATTACAACCATTGAGATATGTTTTGCCCTGGACCGTTAGCCGGCGTTAACTGCAAGCTGGCGTATGCGTTCCACACTCAAGTATTACTAGCAGGCGCTAAATGAACTAGCGTCAGGTCTGGCGAGCAGAACATGCTGCCTGAATTATACAGGCGATGGATGAGGTGCTGTGATAGAGTGTGGCTGCCTTGGCGGAGGTTTACGCTCTCCGTGTGCTCTCCAGTTCTCACTTGGCATGACAGACTGACTGACTGACTGACTGACTGACTGGCTGACTGACAGACTGACAGACTGACAGACTGACAGACTGACAGACTGACAGACTGACAGACTGACAGACTGACAGACTGACAGACTGACAGACTGACAGACTGACTGACTGACTGACTGACTGACTGACTGACTGACTGGCTGGCTGGCTGGCTGGCTGGCTGGCTGGCTGGCTGGCTGGCTGACTGACTGACTGACTGACTGACTGACTGAATAAATGAACGAATGAACGAATGAATGAATGAATGAATGATGTCGGCCAATTGGCCTTGATAGGTTATGTAAGGCCCCTCATCACGAAATCACAAGAACTATTTAGAACAGTATCACGTATAGTCACAACTTTCCTAGAGTTACTCGCCCCTTACAGAACGCGTAGGGGGTCGCATTGGGTCAGTTCCTCTGTCCACAACCCACAGGGGAGTCGCAATGGGTCAGTTCCTCTGTCCACAACCCACAGGGAGTCATGGTGGGTCAGTTCCTCTGTCCACAACCCACAGTGGAGTCGCACTGGGTCAGTTCCTCTGTCCACAACCCACAGTGGAGTCGCACTGGGTCAGTTCCTCTGTCCACAACCCACAGTGGTGTCGCACTGGGTCAGTTCCTCTGTCCACAACCCACAGGGAGTCGTGGTGGGTCAGTTCCTCTATCCACAACCCACAGGGAGTCGTGGTGGGTCAGTTCCTCTGTCCACAACCCACAGGGAGTCGTGGTGGGTCAGTTCCTCTGTCCACAACCCACAGGGAGTCGTGGTGGGTCAGTTCCTCTGTCCACAACCCACAGGGGAGTCGCACTGGGTCAGTTTCTCTGTCCACAACCCACAGTGGAGTCGCAATCGGTCAGTTCCTCTATCCACAACCCACAGTGGAGTCGCACTGGGTCAGTTCCTCTATCCACAACCCACAGTGGAGTCGTGGTGGGTCAGTTCCTCTGTCCACAACCCACAGTGGAGTCGTGGTGGGTCAGTTCCTCTGTCCACAACCCACAGTGGAGTCGCACTGGGTCAGTTCCTCTGTCCACAACCCACAGGGGAGTCGCACTGGGTCAGTTCCTCTATCCACAACCCACAGGGGAGTCGCACTGGGTCAGTTCCTCTGTCCATAGCCCACAGGGGAGTCGTGGTGGGTCAGTTGCTCTGTCCACAACCCACAGGGAGTCGTGGTGGGTCAGTTCCTCTGTCCACAACCCACAGTGGAGTCGCACTGGGTCAGTTCCTCTGTCCACAACCCACAGTGGAGTCGTGGTGGGTCAGTTCCTCTGTCCACAACCCACAGGGAGTCGCAATGGGTCAGTTCCTCTGTCCACAACCCACAGGGGAGTCGTGGTGGGTCAGTTCCTCTGTCCACAACCCACAGGGAGTCGTGGTGGGTCAGTTCCTCTGTCCACAACTCACAGGGAGTCGTGGTGGGTCAGTTCCTCTGTCCATAGCCCACAGGGGAGTCGTGGTGGGTCAGTTCCTCTGTCCACAACCCACAGGGGAGTCGTGGTGGGTCAGTTCCTCTGTCCATAGCCTACAGGGGAGTCGTGGTGGGTCAGTTCCTCTGTCCACAACCCACAGGGGAGTCGTGGTGGGTCAGTTCCTCTGTCCATAGCCTACAGGGGAGTCGTGGTGGGTCAATTCCTCTGTCCACAACCCACAGGGGAGTCGTGGTGGGTCAGTTCCTCTGTCCATAGCCTACAGGGGAGTCGTGGTGGGTCAATCCCAATGTCCACAACCCACTGGGAGTTGCACTGGGCACCAGGCAAGCGTGGTCCGTGGTTTTGATCTGCCTGGCCAAGGCTCGGATGGCCTCCGCTACGCTCTCATCTTATGTAGTCCGAAAACCGGCACGATGTGAATGCCCGCATATTCATGCTCATGTATGCATGCAAATCTCGTTCATTGCGGTATGCATTATGCAACTCGCATAACACGAAGGCCACGCCATCTGACAACCCTATAATGGATTTCGCTTGTCTTGATTTCTCAAGGAACAGAGGTGGTCGACGAAGACAGAGAGAAAATCATTACCATTTTCCCACTGAGGAAATTCGCCGGCAGCCGTATTTAAAGGCATTCAATTTGCAGTGACAAGTGTGAGTCTGAAGCACAAACCGCTATTGTGCATGATTTTTCATGTTAAAGTAACTTTCTTTATTTAAAAAAGTACAGTTTCAATCTTTGCTGTGAAAAACATATCGCTGGATAGGATTTGCTAGAATCGACAAAGCAATCTCCTTACCCACATAGTGCTACTGGCACTGAAGAATTATTCCAAATGCTAACGCACGTCGCAAGACACTTTATCCGGGGAGAACTTCCTTACAAGGCAATGACGCAGTAAGAGAAATCAGTTTTGCATTTGAAGACAAAATTGCTTTACGGTCTTCAGGCCCTGGGCTGAGAGGGTGCTGAGTTTTTCCATTGCAAAACAAGTCTGTCTTGAGTGAAACCAGACACCACTTGAAGACGATTTTGTATGCCTCTGGTATCCATTTTTGCATGTTATCTCGAAAACAGTAGTTTATGGAACACTTACGCACCCGTGAAACCCTTTTTAAGGAACGCAAATAAGGTTCGTCTTCTTTTAAAGAGTTGTTGAAAATGCAAGTGATCCTGAAAATAAAGCGATAATATTTCCACAGCGGTAAAGGTGTTCAGCCTACTGCTTTTTTAGGATTTCAAAAACTGAATAAAGAATAGCGCCACTCGTGAGAACATCGTTGAAAACAAACTCCATTCCCCAAAAAAACAACATATCCTACATCGCTTTGCCCAGCTGTAAAGGCAGATGTACTCACAGAATGCTTCACGCGCCGGAAAGGAAACCCTCAATGCCAATTCTCGCATTTTTCACGCGAGGCGCGTAGTGCAGGAGAATACTTCAAAAGAGTTAAAGTCAATCAAAGCAGTCCAGGCACTCGTGCCGAAACGGGACGCTTGTACCTCGATCTCGCCCGATTACAGAGACAAAACTCTCGCCCGATTACACAGACAAAACTCTCGCCCGATTACAGAGACAAAACTCTCGCCCGATTACAGAGACAAAACTCTCGCCCGATTACAGAGACAAAACGGGACGCTTGTACCTCGATCTCGCCCGATTACAGAGACAAAACTCTCGCCCGATTACACAGACAAAACTCTCGCCCGATTACACAGACAAAACTCTCGCCCGAGTACACAGACAAAACTCTCGCCCGATTACAGAGACAAAACTCTCGCCCGAGTACAGAGACAAAACTCTCGCCCGAGTACAGAGACAAAACTCTCGCCCGAGTACAGAGACAAAACTCTCGCCCGAGTACAGAGACAAAACTCTCGCCCGAGTACAGAGACAAAACTCTCGCCCGAGTACAGAGACAAAACTCTCGCCCGATTACAGAGACAAAACTCTCGCCCGAGTACAGAGACAAAACTCTCGCCCGATTACAGAGACAAAACTCTCGCCCGATTACACAGACAAAACTCTCGCCCGATTACACAGACAAAACTCTCGCCCGATTACACAGACAAAACTCTCGCCCGATTACAGAGACAAAACTCTCGCCCGATTACAGAGACAAAACTCTCGCCCGATTACAGAGACAAAACTCTCGCCCGATTACAGAGACAAAACTCTCGCCCGATTACAGAGACAAAACTCTCGCCCGATTACAGAGACAAAACTCTCGCCCGATTACAGAGACAAAACTCTCGCCCGAGTACAGAGACAAAACTCTCGCCCGAGTACAGAGACAAAACTCTCGCCCGAGTACAGAGACAAAACTCTCGCCCGAGTACAGAGACAAAACTCTCGCCCGAGTACAGAGACAAAACTCTCGCCCGATTACAGAGACAAAACTCTCGCCCGATTACAGAGACAAAACTCTCGCCCGATTACAGAGACAAAACTCTCGCCCGATTACACAGACAAAACTCTCGCCCGATTACACAGACAAAACTCTCGCCTGATTACACAGACAAAACTCTCGCCCGATTACGGAGACAAAACTCTCGCCCGATTACAGAGACAAAACTCTCGCCCGATGTGGCAAAACTGTGATTTCCCATGCTTTCTGTTTATTATTATTACTAGACTGTTTAGCATGCGTCTGCTGAGCCGTAGCTTTAGTGGTTTTTTCCATTGCCCTGAGCCGGTGTCAGTACAGAATTGACCCCTGTGTAGGTGAAGGACTTGAAAGTGTTACGAGTGTAGTGGACTCCACTGGCGTTTTAACGCTGACCAACCTGTGACTTTCAACTTGTGAAT
>JAWQFJ010016349.1:0-19398 GCA_034096865.1 Theodoxus fluviatilis | reverse complement strand
TGTAACCGCTAGTGTCAACACCATGTGTTGCATACCCTGTGTCTACCCTGTGTTGCTAATCCCTGTGTCATTTATCCATTTGTGTTGTATACCTGTACGTTGCATTAACCAATGTGTAGTGGGAACCCTGTATCACAGAGACAGCCATCTGTGCTACCCTGTCGTCGATTACCATGTGTTCGCTAATGCCTGGTTGTAACAACATGCTTTGTTTTTCTTAGTTATAACCACCCCCCTCCGCACCCATCCTCGACCCCCCTCCAATGTAGTCATTACCAATGTGTTTAGTAGCCTGTGCCTACAACATAACCTTTCCATCACATCTTTGCTACAGTGTTGTAACCCTGTGTCATTACCATGTGTTGTAACCCTGTGTCAACACCATGTGTTGTAACCCTGTGTCAACACCATGTGTTGTAACCCTGTGTCATTACCATGTGTTGTAACCCTGTGTCATTACCATGTGTTGTAACCCTGTGTCATTACCATGTGTTGTAACCCTGTGTCAACACCATGTGTTGTAACCCTGTGTCATTACCATGTGTTGTAACCCTGTGTAAACACCATGTGTTGTAACCCTGTGTCAACACCATGTGTTGTAACCCTGTGTCAACACCATGTGTTGTAACCCTGTGTCATTACCATATGTTGTAACCCTCTGTCAACACCATGTGTTGTAACCCTGTGTCATTACCATGTGTTGTAACCCTGTGTCAACAGCATGTGTTGTAACCCTGTGTCATTATCATGTGTTGTAACCCTGTGTCATAATGTGTTGTAACCCTGTGTCATTACCATGTGTTGTAACCCTGTGTCATTACCATGTGTTGTAACCCTGTGTCATTACCATGTGTTGTAACCCTGTGTCAACACCATGTGTTGTAACCCTGTGTCAACACCATGTGTTGTAACCCTGTGTCATTACCATGTGTTGTAACCCTGTGTCAACACCATGTGTTGTAACCCTGTGTCATTACCATGTGTTGTAACCCTGTGTCAACACCATGTGTTGTAACCCTGTGTCAACACCATGTGTTGTAACCCTGTGTCATTACCATGTGTTGTAACCCTGTGTCATTACCATGTGTTGTAACCCTGTGTCAACACCATGTGTTGTAACCCTGTGTCATTACCATGTGTTGTAACCCTGTGTCAACAGCATGTGTTGTAACCCTGTGTCATTACCATGTGTTGTAACCCTGTGTCAACACCATGTGTTGTAACCCTGTGTCATTACCATGTGTTGTAACCCTGTGTCATTACCATGTGTTGTAACCCTGTGTCAACACCATGTGTTGTAACCCTGTGTCAACACCATGTGTTGTAACCCTGTGTCATTACCATGTGTTGTAACCCTGTGTCATTACCATGTGTTGTAACCCTGTGTCATTACCATGTGTTGTAACCCTGTGTCAACACCATGTGTTGTAACCCTGTGTCAACACCATGTGTTGTAACCCTGTGTCAACACCATGTGTTGTAACCCTGTGTCAACACCATGTGTTGTAACCCTGTGTCAACACCATGTGTTGTAACCCTGTGTCATTATCATGTGTTGTAACCCTGTGTCATTACCATGTGTTGTAACCCTGTGTCATTATCATGTGTTGTAACCCTGTGTCATTACCATGTGTTGTAACCCTGTGTCATTATCATGTGTTGTAACCCTGTGTCAACACCATGTGTTGTAACCCTGTGTCATTATCATGTGTTGTAACACTGTGTCATCACCATGTGTTGTAACCCTGTGTCATTACCATGTGTTGTAACCCTGTGTCAACACCATGTGTTGTAACCCTGTGTCATTATCATGTGTTGTAACCCTGTGTCATTACCATGTGTTGTAACCCTGTGTCAACACCATGTGTTGTAACCCTGTGTCATTATCATGTGTTGTAACACTGTGTCATCACCATGTGTTGTAGCCCTGTGTCATTACCATATGTTGTAACCCTGTGTCAACACCATGTGTTGTAACCCTGTGTCAACACCATGTGTTGTAACCCTGTGTCATTATCATGTGTTGTAACACTGTGTCATCACCATGTGTTGTAACCCTGTGTCATTACCATGTGTTGTAACCCTGTGTCAACACCATGTGTTGTAACCCTGTGTCATTATCATGTGTTGTAACCCTGTGTCATTACCATGTGTTGTAA
Organism: Theodoxus fluviatilis; assembly: GCA_034096865.1. NCBI lineage: Eukaryota > Metazoa > Mollusca > Gastropoda > Cycloneritida > Neritidae > Theodoxus > Theodoxus fluviatilis. The sequence continues at coordinate 17,239 of JAWQFJ010016349.1, read as the reverse complement.
CCCTGTGTCATTATCATGTGTTGTAACCCTGTGTCAACACCATGTGTTGTAACACTGTGTCATTACCATGTGTTGTAACACTGTGTCATTACCATGTGTTGTAACCCTGTGTCAACACCATGTGTTGTAACCCTGTGTCATTATCATGTGTTGTAACACTGTGTCATCACCATGTGTTGTAACCCTGTGTCATTATCATGTGTTGTAACCCTGTGTCAACACCATGTGTTGTAACCCTGTGTCATTATCATGTGTTGTAACCCTGTGTCAACACCATGTGTTGTAACACTGTGTCATTACCATGTGTTGTAACCCTGTGTCAACACCATGTGTTGTAACCCTGTGTCATTATCATGTGTTGTAACCCTGTGTCATTACCATGTGTTGTAACCCTGTGTCATTACATGTGTTGTAACCCTGTGTCAACACCATGTGTTGTAACCCTGTGTCATTATCATGTGTTGTAACCCTGTGTCATTACCATGTGTTGTAACCCTGTGTCATTACCATATGTTGTAACCCTGTGTCAACACCATGTGTTGTAACACTGTGTCATTACCATGTGTTGTAACCCTGTGTCATTACCATGTGTTGTAACCCTGTGTCAACACCATGTGTTGTAACCCTGTGTCAACACCATGTGTTGTAACACTGTGTCATTACCATGTGTTGTAACACTGTGTCATTATCATGTGTTGTAACACTGTGTCATCACCATGTGTTGTAACCCTGTGTCATTACCATATGTTGTAACCCTGTGTCAACACCATGTGTTGTAACCCTGTGTCAACACCATGTGTTGTAACCCTGTGTCATTATCATGTGTTGTAACACTGTGTCATCACCATGTGTTGTAACCATGTGTCATTACCATGTGTTGTAACCCTGTGTCAACACCATGTGTTGTAACCCTGTGTCATTATCATGTGTTGTAACCCTGTGTCATTACCATGTGTTGTAACCCTGTGTCATTATCATGTGTTGTAACCCTGTGTCAACACCATGTGTTGTAACACTGTGTCATTACCATGTGTTGTAACACTGTGTCATTACCATGTGTTGTAACCCTGTGTCAACACCATGTGTTGTAACCCTGTGTCATTATCATGTGTTGTAACACTGTGTCATCACCATGTGTTGTAACCCTGTGTCATTATCATGTGTTGTAACCCTGTGTCAACACCATGTGTTGTAACCCTGTGTCATTATCATGTGTTGTAACCCTGTGTCAACACCATGTGTTGTAACCCTGTGTCAACACCATGTGTTGTAACACTGTGTCAACACCATGTGTTGTAACACTGTGTCATTACCATATGTTGTAACCCTGTGTCAACACCATGTGTTGTAACACTGTGTCATTACCATGTGTTGTAACACTGTGTCATTATCATGTGTTGTAACCCTGTGTCATTATCATGTGTTGTAACCCTGTGTCAACACCATGTGTTGTAACACTGTGTCATTACCATATGTTGTAACCCTGTGTCAACAGCATGTGTTGTAACACTGTGTCATTACCATATGTTGTAACCCTGTGTCAACACCATGTGTTGTAACACTGTGTCATTACCATGTGTTGTAACACTGTGTCATTACCATGTGTTGTAACCATGTGTCATTATCATGTGTTGTAACCCTGTGTCATTATCATATGTTGTAACCCTGTGTCAACACCATGTGTTGTAACACTGTGTCATTACCATGTGTTGTAACACTGTGTCATTACCATGTGTTGTAACCCTGTGTCATTATCATGTGTTGTAACCCTGTGTCATCACCATGTGTTGTAACCCTGTGTCATTATCATGTGTTGTAACCCTGTGTCAACACCATGTGTTGTAACCCTGTGTCATTATCATGTGTTGTAACACTGTGTCATCACCATGTATTGTAACCCTGTGTCATTACCATGTGTTGTAACCCTGTGTCAACACCATGTGTTGTAACCCTGTGTCATTATCATGTGTTGTAACCCTGTGTCATTACCATGTGTTGTAACCCTGTGTCATTATCATGTGTTGTAACCCTGTGTCAACACCATGTGTTGTAACCCTGTGTCATTATCATGTGTTGTAACACTGTGTCATCACCATGTGTTGTAACCCTGTGTCATTACCATGTGTTGTAACCCTGTGTCAACACCATGTGTTGTAACCCTGTGTCATTATCATGTGTTGTAACCCTGTGTCATTACCATGTGTTGTAACCCTGTGTCAACACCATGTGTTGTAACCCTGTGTCATTACCATGTGTTGTAACCCTGTGTCATTACCATGTGTTGTAACCCTGTGTCATTACCATGTGTTGTAACCCTGTGTCAACACCATGTGTTGTAACCCTGTGTCAACACCATGTGTTGTAACCCTGTGTCATTACCATGTGTTGTAACCCTGTGTCATTACCATGTGTTGTAACCCTGTGTCATTACCATGTGTTGTAACCCTGTGTCAACACCATGTGTTGTAACCCTGTGTCATTATCATGTGTTGTAACCCTGTGTCATTACCATGTGTTGTAACCCTGTGTCATTACCATGTGTTGTAACCCTGTGTCAACACCATGTGTTGTAACCCTGTGTCATTACCATGTGTTGTAACCCTGTGTCATTACCATGTGTTGTAACCCTGTGTCAACACCATGTGTTGTAACCCTGTGTCATTACATGTGTTGTAACCCTGTGTCATTACCATGTGTTGTAACCCTGTGTCATTACCATGTGTTGTAACCCTGTGTCAACACCATGTGTTGTAACCCTGTGTCATTATCATGTGTTGTAACCCTGTGTCAACACCATGTGTTGTAACCCTGTGTCATTACCATGTGTTGTAACCCTGTGTCAACACCATGTGTTGTAACCCTGTGTCATTATCATGTGTTGTAACCCTGTGTCATTACCATGTGTTGTAACCCTGTGTCATTACCATGTGTTGTAACCCTGTGTCAACACCATGTGTTGTAACCCTGTGTCATTATCATGTGTTGTAACCCTGTGTCATTACCATGTGTTGTAACCCTGTGTCATTATCATATGTTGTAACCCTGTGTCAACACCATGTGTTGTAACACTGTGTCATTACCATGAGTTGTAACACTGTGTCATTACCATGTGTTGTAACCCTGTGTCATTATCATGTGTTGTAACCCTGTGTCATTATCATGTGTTGTAACCCTGTGTCAACACCATGTGTTGTAACACTGTGTCAACACCATGTGTTGTAACACTGTGTCATTACCATGTGTTGTAACCCTGTGTCAACACCATGTGTTGTAACCCTGTGTCATTACCATGTGTTGTAACCCTGTGTCATTACCATGTGTTGTAACCCTGTGTCATTATCATGTGTTGTAACCCTGTGTCAACACCATGTGTTGTAACCCTGTGTCATTACCATGTGTTGTAACCCTGTGTCAACAGCATGTGTTGTAACCCTGTGTCATTACCATGTGTTGTAACCCTGTGTCATTACCATGTGTTGTAACCCTGTGTCATTACCATGTGTTGTAACCCTGTGTCATTACCATGTGTTGTAACCCTGTGTCATTACCATGTGTTGTAACCCTGTGTCAACACCATGTGTTGTAACCCTGTGTCATTACCATGTGTTGTAACCCTGTGTCCACACCATGTGTTGTAACCCTGTGTCAACACCATGTGTTGTAACCCTGTGCCATTTCCATGTGTTGTAACCCTGTGTCAACAGCATGTGTTGTAACCCTGTGTCATTACCATGTGTTGTAACCCTGTGTCAACACCATGTGTTGTAACCCTGTGTCATTACCATGTGTTGTAACCCTGTGTCAACACCATGTGTTGTAACCCTGTGTCAACACCATGTGTTGTAACCCTGTGTCATTACCATGTGTTGTAACCTGTGTCAACACCATGTGTTGTAACCCTGTGTCAACACCATGTGTTGTAACCCTGTGTCATTACCATGTGTTGTAACCCTGTGTCAACACCATGTGTTGTAACCCTGTGTCATTACCATGTGTTGTAACCCTGTGTCATTACCATGTGTTGTAACCCTGTGTCAACACCATGTGTTGTAACCCTGTGTCAACACCATGTGTTGTAACCCTGTGTCATTACCATGTGTTGTAACCCTGTGTCATTACCACGTGTTGTAACCCTGTGTCAACACCATGTGTTGTAACCCTGTGTCATTACCATGTGTTGTAACCCTGTGTCATTACCATGTGTTGTAACCCTGTGTCATTACCATGTGTTGTAACCCTGTGTCATTACCATGTGTTGTAACCCTGTGTCAACACCATGTGTTGTAACCCTGTGTCAACATCATGTGTTGTAACCCTGTGTGCGTATGAATGAGTATGAATGTATGATATGAACATCTATGATGCACCTTCCCCTCTGTGACTGCGAGAGTGTTGGTTCAACGTCTATGACATGCCAACTCCCCCCCACCCCCCACCCCCCACCCCCCACCCCCCACCCCCCAAAAAATCGTCCTAAAAGGAGCTTCCTCAAACTTCCATCATGTTTACGATGCTAGAAGGGTAACGGAGGTAGTAAATACCAAAAACAGAAAATGCAACTGGTTGACCCCCAGGTAAGGTCACAGAACTCTATATCTGAAATGACCAGCTGGTGCTCCTTGGGACCCGTGTCATGGCGCTCAGTCACCACTGTGATCGGTGCTTCACAAAGGCCGTCGTAAACGAGGCGATTCCACACGTTCCACACTGACGCTGTCCACACGACAAAAATATCTCCCAATCGCGGAGCACCACACATGCTTCTGCTCCACTGATGCGAGTCGCGATTGGCTGCCACAGTGACGCACGCTGAGAGTGTCAGTGTGGAAAGTGTGGAGTCGCCTAGAGTACGACAGCCTTGACATAGTCAATCCCATTCCTCAGGCTACTTCCATATTGTGTCATCACAACGTACAATAAATTACTCTCAAAATGTGATTAGTATTATGGTATGAGCAATGGTTGATGGTTCATGCCTGTTTGAATATATGTGAAATGCAAGCGGGCATGTCAGAGAAAAGGGCTTTCGAACTTCACAGACACTACTCTGTCAGCAACTAAAGTTTCCAGAAAAAGGGCGATTTCATTGGCATTCTAAGAATTTCCTAGAAGGCATGCACTGTGCGAGCATACCTATGTAGGTGAGAGTCTCCTGATTACAGTAATACTACACTGTTATAGATATTTTGATTGTAAGTAAGGCAGAACCCAGACTATAATGAAGTGGGGCTGGTACTCTTTAAGACGCAGTTTTAATTAAGTTTTTCACATAATAGTTCAAGGTCTTCCTGTTTACGTCGAAAACCACGGTTTATAGATGGACATGAAACTTGCACCTCACAAGAAATATGCAGTAACGGCTCAGCTTTCTGAATGAAAAAAATCTACATTGATTTACACTACCAATTGTGCAAATTCTGCTGCATCTCAGTTAGACAAAAGTATAAGACCAGCTCAGTTTGGGAGGATTTGTCTCACGTAACAGCCTATTGCATATTGGTTTTCTTATTTAAAATTTCATTAAATATGCTGGATTCTGAGTATTTAACCGCAGTTAAAACAACTTTGGATAACTTGGGTTTATCTGGATTCTGGTATATGCAAGGGAATTTACAATGTTCAGCTTCTTGGTTCAAAGATAGAGTAAGAAGATGTTTGTATGATCAGTACATACAAGAATGGTTTACTGAGGTTGATACCAAAACCAGTTTTTGTAACTATAGAATGTATAAAGATATATTTTCATGTGAACAATATATTAGTATTTTACCATATAACCAATGTATCTCACTTATGAAATATAGAACTTTGAATAATAATCTTCCTGTACAAAAAGAACGCTTTGTTAATGTTCCAAGATGTCAACGCATTTGCACTAAATGCAATTCAGCTGATATTGGTGACGAGTTTCACTATGTGTTTGTCTGTGAATTTTTTAGAGATGTCAGATGTAAATTGTTGCCACCGTATTTCTGTAGAAGACCGAATAGTTTGAAGTTTAAGCAACTGTTAGGTAGCAGTAAGAAGAAATTATTGTCAAAGTTAGTTGTTCTTATAAATTTTATTTGCAAAAGTTTGGCGAATTAGCGGAGAAGCCAGTTATTATTATTTTGTATATATGCATTTGATATTGACTTTGATTTGTCCCTTGTTTGATGTTTTCTTTCTTTCTTTCTTTCTTTGCCTTTGTTTGTTGTTGTCATGTATGTTTATTTTCTAAATGCCCCCTAGGATTAAGAAATAAATTGTGCCGTAATACGGCACCCAAACTTGAACTTGCCTGTGGCTTCTAACTCTGACTTGTGGCAACGAAAATATCCTCGGTATCCTTACCAGGGTCGACCTCCGCTAATGCAGTGAAATCCGTGTGCACACATTATGGCGATGGGCGGAATTACTAGTATTTGTTTTGGTAATGACACTGAGACCTTGTGTGATATAGTCGTGATGTGAGTATCCCGAGTATATCAAGGCGTCTATTTTTGTCATTCGTTTCGAAGTGTGCCTGGAATGTCATCAACATGGTGATGAACATGTTACAGTTCAGTCCAGCTGTTGATGTTTTTGTTTAGTTCCCCGCACACAGTTTTTTTTCTCTCTCACACAATCCCTACTGCATAGCCGTGTGATTATAGAGTCATGAACAAAGTGTGAATGAATGTATGCGTGAATGAATGCGTGAATGAATGCGTGAATGAATGCGTGAGTGAGTGAGTGCGTGAGTGAGTGAGTGCGTGAGTGAGTGAGTGCGTGAGTGAGTGAGTGAGTGCTGAGTGAGTGCTTGAGTGAGTGAGTGAGTGCTTGAGTGAGTGAGTGAGTGTGTGAGTGAGTGCGTGAGTGCGTGAGTGAGTGAGTGAGTGAGTGAGTGAGTGAGTGAGTGCGTGAGTGAGTGAGTGAGTGAGTGAGTGCGTGAGTGCGTGAGTGAGTGCGTGAGTGAGTGAGTGAGTGAGTGAGTGAGTGAGTGAGTGAGTGGTGAGTGAGTGAGTGAGTGAGTGAGTGAGTGAGTGAGTGAGTGAGTGAGTGAGTGAGTGAGTGAGTGAGTGAGTGAGTGAGTGAGTGAGTGAGTGAGTGAGTGAGTGAGTGAGTGAGTGAGTGAGTGAGTGAGTGAGTGAGTGAGTGAGTGAGTGAGTGAGTGAGTGAGTGAGTGAGTGAGTGAGTGAGTGAGTGAGTGAGTGAGTGAGTGAGTGAGTGAGTGAGTGAGTGAGTGAGTGAGTGAGTGAGTGAGTGAGTGAGTGAGAGCGTGCGAGCGCTATTTATCTATCTGTCTGTCTGTCTGTCTGTCTGTCTGTCTGTCTGTCTGTATGTCTGTCTGTCTGTCTGTCTGTCTGTCTGTCTGTCTGTCTGTCTGTCTGTCTGTCTGTCTGTCTGCCTGCCTGCCTGTCTGTCTGCCTGTCTGTCTGTTTGTCCGTCCGTCTGTCTGTCTGTGTGTGTGTGTCTGTCTGTCTGTGTGTCTATGTGTGTGTCTGTCTGTCTCTCTGTTTGTCTGTCTGTGTGTGTCTGTGTGTGTGTGTGTGTGTGTGTCTGTCTGTGTGTGTCTGTGTGTGTGTCTGTGTGTGTGTCAGTCTGTCTGTCTGTCTGTGTATCTGTCTGTGTGTGTGTGTCTGTGTGTGTGTCTGTCTGTCTGTATGTGTGTGTGTGTGTGTGTGTGTGTGTGTCTGTCTGTCTGTCTGTTTGTGTCTGTGTGTGTGTCTGTGTGTGTGTCTGTGTGTGTGTCTGTCAGTCTGTGTGTGTGTCTGTCAGTCTGTCTGTGTGTGTGTGTGTGTGTGTGTGTCTGTCTGTCTGTCTGTCTGTGTGCGTGCGTGTCCCCCCTCCTTCCACCCCGTTTCCCCATCATCTTCATCATGCCAGTTCAAACAGACACAGATGGCCGCAGTGAATCCTGACGCGGTCTGGCAACAAAAGAAGTCATTTGACATAAGGAGGCGCGTCCCCCATGACAGGAAGAATACCGTGCGTGCGAGGCACTCCGAGTATGTCCATCCATTTCGTCTCGTCTTCCACGGCCCAGCCTCCGTCCTGTCAACTCCACCCTCCTCCCACGCCTCCTGTCTCCCTCCCCTGTCTTCACTATCTCGTCATTTCAACGGCGCCGTGCAAATTGACTCCCACAACGCTAAGTGTATATAAACTGCCCAGGTGTCCACGAATCCTAAGGTTCGGAGGCAGAGAAAAGAGATGCTGGTGTAAACTCATACGAGTTCTACCTTCTCTGCTCGTTTAAGATGTGGACAACAGCCGGTCTTTTCGCAGGTAGGCCAGAGAACGATGTTATGGAGATAAATCTGTAATGGTTCTACACGATGAAATGTTTAATATTGTTTAAAATATGGAGCTCGCTTGGTTTTCACGGCCAGTTCTATCGCGCATAATGTAAGGAGGAAAACAGGGGACGTGCTTTCATTTCGTGTCAAAGAACCAGTTTTGTTGTAAGTTTCATTCTTTTCTCTTTCAGAATTACACTATTGCTTTCATTGATATCGAATTTCTTAGAGTTTGATCATATTTATTAGATAATGGCGTGATGTAGTGCTCTTGATGGGTCGTTATTGCATCATCGGTATAATGTTACGTCTTTTAGGTAGAAAAGTCTACACGACATTAAACGTTTCTGTAAATGTTGTCGCCGTCGACGTCGTCAATTTTATCGTGGTTGTTATTTAGTTGCAGCTGCTGCTATGCTGTTTGTTTCTGATATTGTTGTTTTTGCATTTAACCTTTCAGTGCAAGAGTAAAAAAGTGTTGTTGTTTGCAGTGATGATCCATGTAGGGTTGTATTGTTCACGTTTCAATTTAGGTCAGAAGCAAGACTAACAGTTAAACAAAACAACTACCAACAAAACACAGTGTTCATGAATATGTTCCAGTTGATACGGATAAAATAATACTAAGAGTTTTTGCAGTGAACGAATACATTAATGAAGGGATCTTTACGTCCTATCAGTCGTTGAAGACAATGCAAGGCCATTGATCGCGAAATCACCAATGCTGCTAAGAGTACCAGCAAGACGAGTCTATATTCCCTAATCATTCGCCTTTCACGGATTGCGCGGGTCTGTCTACCTTCACCCCACGGCACAGTGGGATTGATGCTCTGTAAAGATCGGGAAAACCTTCCGCAGACGGGCCACACTAGCAGACTGGTCCGAGGAAAGGGGTTGTGGGAAGGACAGCCCAGGTGGCGGGCCACGGGAGTGGACCTGTCCGAGGAAAGGGGTTGTGGGAAGGACAGCCCAGGTGGCGGGCCACGGGAGTGGACCTGTCCGAGGAAAGGGGTTGTGGGAAGGACAGCCCAGGTGGCGGGCCACGGGAGTGGACCTGTCCGAGGAAAGGGGTTGTGGGAAGAACAGCCCAGGTGGCGGGCCACGTGGACTTGTCTGAGGAAAGGGGTTGTAGAAGGACAGCCCAGGTGGCGGGCCACGGGAGTGGACCTGTCCGAGAAAAGGGGTTGTGGGAAGGACAGCCCAGGTGGCGTGCCACGGGAGTGGACCTGTCCGAGGAAAGGGGTTGTGGGAAGGACAGCCCAGGTGGCGGGCCACGGGAGTGGACCTGTCCGAGGAAAGGGGTTGTGGGAAGGACAGCCCAGGTGGCGGGCCACACTAGCAGACTCGTCCGAGGAAAGGGGTTGTGGGAAGGACAGCCCAGGTGGCGGGCCACGGGAGTGGACTTGTCTGAGGAAAGGGGTGTGGGAATGACAGCTAAGCTGGAGGGCCACACAAGCTAGCAGGCTACAACATCTGACTGGCAAGAGATCGTGGTTGGTTAATCCGCAGTGAATTCGCAATGTTTCACACACAAAATGACCATTACAAATTTAAGATTCTGGGGGAGAAAACTTCGTAAAAACGCAGCCATTTAGATGCTGTGACCCGCCAACTTGCGTGGCCCGCCAGCTTGACTGTCCTTCCCACACCCCTCTCCTCGGACAAGTCCACTAGTATGGCCCCCAGCTGGGCTGTCCTTCCCACACCCCTCTCCTCGGACAAGTCCACTAGTATGGCCCCCCAGCTGGGCTGTCCTTCCCACACCCCTCTCCTCGGACAAGTCCACTAGTATGGCCCCCCAGCTGGGCTGTCCTTCCCACACCCCTCTCCTCGGACAAGTCCACGAATGAGGCCCGCCTTAGAATGCTTTTCCAAGGATCCTTTACATAATGGCAACAGCTTTTGAAATTCTTCCGTTGAGATCTTTCTTTGCTGTCACGGCCATGGCAAGCCATTTCAAACTCTCACGAGGCACCTCACAGTTTCTGTCGAAGGGATTCAACTATGTTACACCAAGACTATGAGAAGATGTATATCAGCACAGTCTGCCAGTTAAGGTCGCGCACTTAACCCCACGTGATGGCATTGGGGGTAAAGCAGAAAGCATCAGCTGCAACTAAATTGTAGCATGTTGCGCTGAAGAGTGGGGTTCTGTGGTCACGTGGTTAGCGCACTTGACCTGCAGTCGCTTGCGGCTTGTGGGTGCGGTGTCCAAGCTGCATCCCACTCTGCGAACCCGAGTCACGTGACTCTGGCACAGTTCGCAATGAATGCGTAATAGACTTGACCCTTCGCATTACAGCATTGCGCCAAAAATAGTTCGTTCTGATACTAGTTTTTTCTCCACTTTTTACCGAAATCATTCAGATGTCAAAACTTATTTCCATTTCAACACAAACATTTTATTTTGTCGAATAAACGCTTGTTTATTGCCTCAGCAAGAGTAAGTTAAGAGTTTTGTGCGAAATAGTCTTAGAACTACTGTAACGGCGTATGTCAGGGAGCAGATCGGCTATCCCACAAGCCTCTCGTGTGACCTCCATTTGCATATTTCGGACGAAAAGCTTCCATCACGTGATGTCAACTGGGCTAGAGACACTTTCGCCGGTAGGCGAAGTCTCTACCGAACTAGAATGGTTGCATCCTTGACCAAAGTGCTTACTTCCCATTGCTTCTCCGCACCCAGGAGTACAACCAGGCACCTGTGAGGGCAGAGATGATACTGTGTAGTGCTATCAACCCTTGTGTGCGGATATGAGCCATCGTCAGACTGGAACACGTCCCAGGGAGTGGAGTTGGTGCTGGCACCCCACTGTGTGTGTCCTATCTGTGTCACTGTATTTGTCGTCAGGTGCCGGATCATGTGGCCCAGAGATCAGGGGGTAAAGTGTAAAGCGCTTTGAGGCCCACACGTGGGTGTAAAATCGCTATGTACAACTTACTTTTACCTTTCATCGTGGATTAGAAGTTCGAAGCCCGCTGAAGCTTCGCAAGACATCGTTTCTGTACATGTCTCTGCATCTTCATTTAATCACTTTTTGAATTTTAAACTCGAGTCGAACACAGAACACACTTGTTTTGCTCAGAAAAGATGCTACTTGTTCTAGTTTTTCAGGTCCGTTAATGGATTAAATTCCAGCCAATTAGAAAAAATTAATATCAAAAATAAAAACGACAGCCAATTTTACTCTTGACCACGTCCATTTCGGCATCCAAAAGTGACAACGTTAAATTACATTTGGAATGTACTCTTATCAATACCGCGGAGATTTCCCGATCAAGTACGAGGGATTACACGTTTCCGCGTGGACTTGCAATGATCTGAACACCAGAGATTTTTCAACATTTTTCTCATGTTCAGCGGTTCCCAGAGGTTAGGTAGACACCTTCTCAATGTAATCGCCGCCAATTTGCACACACTTCTCAGCCCTTCTGATCCATGTGTCAAGCTTGAAACGCTTAAAAAATTCAGCACTCCACGTGGCACGCGTGGCCTATTGCTAGTCCATCAGAAGGCGGGGAATCCACCTGGCTGATTTTTTGCTGTAGCCGAGATCTTCTTTCAGGATGCGACGAACAGCTTCTCTGTTGATCTTCAGCTCCATGGCAACCCTGGCGACAGTGAGACGTCCATATTCATCCACCAGCTCCCTCACTCGTTCGACGTTGCTTGCCTTTCTCGACGTCCTCGGCTTGGGTTCACGGTGTTCGTCATCTCTCGTCATGTGGCCGCTTGAAAAACGCTGACACCACTTGCAGACCATCGTTTTTTGGGGGGCAGAATCACCAAACACCTCCTTTAGCTCCTTCAGGTATTCCATGGCTGTCAAGCCACGACAAACGTTGTAGCACATGACAGTTCGAAACTCTCTCACAGTCAAGGCCGCGCGAACGCCGCGGGACACTGGTACGACATCACTCGTACGGCTCCTGTGCCCTTCCATCCTACTGGAAAATTACGAACAAAAGAAGAAGAGAAGCCTCCAGTAATGTAGGAAGGAGGGGGAGAACGTCCAAACCGGCTGAGAACTCGAGATATAATGAAGTCAGCGCGGAAACGTGTAACCCCTCGTACTACGTGCAAAATGTTGAGCGAATCTTGTTTCTGTCACTGGAATACCTTCTTTGTTACTACAAAGCTACGACATGATTTTTCAAACAAAATTTGTTTATAAAACTAAATGATAAAGACAAATGAAATTGCAACACCGCCTATTATCAGAGAAATACTTCAACCAGAACAATTCATTTTACTCGAATACATTTACCGGTGGTAACTTCTATCGAGTTAAAATGTACGGCATGTTATGACCCTGTACTGACGAGCAAAAGTCAGTGTGCTATCTAATCTTTCGCCCTGCCGTGCTGCAAAGTACGACACATGCAAAGGAATCTGCACATGTGGTGTTTTTTTTCCCTGCAGTCCTCGTCGTTGTCTCTCACGGTGCACCAGCAACTCGAAAAAATGGTGAGAAATCATAAGGTGTTTGTCCCAGTTTATTGCTCTTATCAAGCAGAGCTCGAGCTCTTCTAGTGTCTCTATCTCTCTCTTTGTCTCTCTCTCTCTGTCACTCTGCGTCTGCCTGCCTTTATATATATATATGTGTGTGTGTGTGTGTGTGTGTGTGTGTGTGTGTGCGTGCGTGCGTGCATGCTTGCGTGTGTGTGTGCCTGTCTGAGTCTCTCTCTCACTCTCTCTCTCTCTCTATCTATCTCTCTATCTATCTATCTATCTATCTATCTATCTATCTATCTATCTATCTATCTATCTATCTATCTATCTATCTATCTATCTATCTATCTATCTATCTATCTATCTATCTATCTATCTATCTATCTATCTATCTATCTATCTATCTATCTATCTATCTATCTATCTATCTATCTATCTATCTATCTATCTATCTATCTATCTATCTACTATCTATCTATCTATCTATCTATCTATCTATCTATCTATCTATCTATCTATCTATCTATCTATCTATCTATCTATCTATCTATCTATCTATCTATCTATCTATCTATCTATCTATCTATCTATCTATCTATCTATCTATCTATCTATCTATCTATCTATCTATCTATCTATCTATCTATCTATCTATCTATCTATCTATCTATCTATCTATCTATCTATCTATCTATCTATCTATCTATCTATCTATCTATCTATCTATCTATCTATCTATCTATCTATCTATCTATCTATCTATCTATCTATCTATCTATCTATCTATCTATCTATCTATCTCCCCTCTCTCTCTCTCTCTCTCTCTCTCTCTGTTTCTGTCTCTGTTTTTGTCTGTCTGTGTGTCTGTGTGTGTGTCTGTCTGTCTGTCTGTCTGTCCGTCCGTCCGTCCGTCCGTCCGTCCGTCCGTCCGTCCCTCCCTCCCTCCCTCCCTCCCTCCCTCCCTCCCTCCCTCCCTCCCTCCCTCCCTCCCTCCCTCCCTCCTTCATTCGCATATTCACATGAGCATACATATACATGTACATGTACATTCGCACGCATACACGAATGCGCATTCACACAAATACCTACCAAGTCGCACACGCATGTGTGCGCGCCCATCTTGTTTTGCCTAGAAGGAACTTTCTGACGTCGCGAACATTGGTGTTCATTAAATTAATTGTTTTAACTTTGTATTGTGTGTTATTCAAATATTGTAGTTATTACTGAAATCGCTCAAATCTGTTGTCTCAGAAGCTCTTGTTGTTACTTTTTCCCCTTCCCTAAAGAGAATATAGTGACTACTTCATATTTTTTTGTTTTTTTTTTTTGTTTTTTTTTTTTTTTTTCCCTTCGGCTAGCTTATTTTTTTATTTTATTTATGGTGCTGTGCCAATATAATGTTGCTAGGACTCTCCAAATTAACTGAATCTCGATATTTTTTTTTTTTTTTTTTTCGTAGGCAGCGGCCTGATGTGTCTCCTAATTGCCTTTTTTCTGTCATTTTTTTTTACGTCCTACTGCATACCTTTTTTTTTTTTTCACCAGTACAGAACCTTTTTTTTTTTGTCTTCCTCCATGCAGCAGCGATATCTCTCTCTCCGTTGTTTACGGCCACCCAGTGTTTTTCGATTTATCTTTGAGGAAATTGGTCGTTTTTTTTTTTTGTGCGAGCATTGTCCCTAATGTGGTAGCAGGCTGTGCAAAATCATTAGGCCCACGCTGACCTATTGTCATGTTATTTTTGGAACCTGGGTGTCTGGTGGGGTCAAACGGGCTATTCACGTAAATGTGTTTGAGGGAAGGATTGCAACCTTTTGTTTTTGTTTTTTTTTTAGTTTGATATGCCTCACAGAGTTCACTAGGTCATTACCTTACAGATAATTTACCGCTATCCTGCACTTCTTCTCGACGAGGTGTTGATCAGACCTGTGTGTTTGTTCGAAGAGCAGAGATCATACATTCGTGATAATGTTTTATTGTGACCAGCCCTAGCTGGAAGCCTACGCTCAAACTGGGCCACACGAGAGGAGATAATGCTGCTTGGAGGAGAAAAGTCGCTTGGTGAAAGGTATAAGAGACTAAATGCAAGAAAAGGCCGAGCTCAAGAGAAGGACAAAAGTAAATCTCCTGAGAGTGATGCAGGTGCTAGCTTTAACAGCCACCAAAACCGGAAACAGACGGACACGGTGGCACATTCTGCCAAAACGGACATTGACAACAACAGGAGCTTCCTGACACTTGAAGAAGGAATACGATGAGAGAAGAATTAAATGGACTGTTGCTTGAAAATGTTCAGCTCAAACAAGAGCTTGCAAAAAGAAAATAACAATGGAATATTTGCAGGATCATGATGATACTGTCAAATACTTTACTGGAATACAGAATTATGCTAAAAACGTGGTTGCTATTTAATTTTATTTCAGACAATGCCCAAGACAGAAGACGGGCCCTGAACCCTTCCAAGCCTTGGAGCATTGGTCACACTGATGCACATTCGCTAAATATCGCCACTGACACATCTGGCATACAGTTACATGTTGAGTTGCTAGGTCACACTGCATCGAAAGTGTTTCATGAATACACTAGTTACACACAGCTTGGATTAATTGCTTGGAAACCCGTAGATGTTGGGGCACGGTGGATGCACCACAGTAATCCAGAGCAGGGCGTCCATTTACAGTTTTTAGGTATATTCCCTGAGAACAAAAACTGTGAATTCCATCATTGAGTGTCTTCGAGGGTAGATTTATAAGAGGGTCCGATTCCTCACAGTTCTGATATGCTAGGTTTGGCGCCGCAACACTATGGCACACCAATCGAATGGGTCCACGGAACAAGCCGAGGATTGAAGGATCAGGTTCAGAATCTGTAGAGCTCAATGTTTTTTTATGGTCTGGTCCATGGCCATAGAGGCTAGGAGTGCTACTAATCGACCCCACCCTTAACAGCTCACTGTTCGCAAAGCTTGTTCACTAGGGTTGCATACAAGCCCTCTTCTGTTTGTACTCCCCGAAGCGAAGGTTTTTGGGATTGTCCGGTTTTTTTCGAGAAAAGGGTTGTTCATTACAAGAAAGGCAACAAACCAGTAAATTAGCCTTGTGATCACTTACACCGAATGGTCAGGCAATTTTATTTATCTCAGAGGGTGGGGAGGACAGAGACAAGTATGACAACAGCAGATTACAACGGAGAATGATGGGATATATTGAACAAACCTTAGCTGCCAAAATGGTTTAGTTCTAGTTGACAGAGGGTTTGGATATTTCCGAACTGGTGGGCATGCGAGGTGCAGAGGTAAAAATACACGGTCTTCACAAGAGAGTAAAAGCCAGCTATCAACATATGGAGGTGGAATCTACACGAAATCTAGCTCATCTCCGAATTCATGTAGAAAGAGTTATTGGTGTGCTGTGTGGCAAATTCACAATACTGAGGAATGTAATACCAACTGAAATGTTGTTCGCAAGAGAAGGTGAAACAGGTTACTACTTTGGACAAAATTGTCACCATCTCGTGTGCTCTGGTAAACATCTGTGATGGAATTGTGTAGAGCTGTGTTGGGTTTCACTGGTTGCGTGACAGACAATTCGGTACACCTGAACAGGTGGCCTTTGGTAGAACGCTTTACCAAAACATGAACAGGCAAAACAGTTACAGCTTTGTCATAGTGCATTGATCTTGTGCTTTAGTTGTGCTGTTGTGGAAAACATGTGCTCTTTATTCAAAATGTGTTTACCTTGTGCAGTGTGAAGACTGTCAATGTGCATGTGGACGGGGTTTGTGAATGTAAAAGTGGAAATAAAAATGTTGTACACCAGCCGCTATCTTGTCTCATGGCTGAGCACATCTTTTGTTTAAAAATGTTGAATCTATTAACATAAAGAAAGTGTGACATTGCCAACACAAATTGTTTCCAATTCTTTGGCAGATGGTTTAAGAGAATATGAACACAAACTTTTTGGACACATTTACATCAAACATTCAACTGAAGAGGCCAAACACTGAACTTGAACTAACCCCCCCCCCCCAACCCCTCCATGCTTTTTCTAGCACACAACAAATTTGTCTCAGACCTCAGAGCTGAAGCTGTATTCCCCAGCTCATGTATTTCCAAACAAGCAACTGCATTGTAGGACTGTCCGAAACACCACATCGGTAAAGTTAACTCCACCACAACCACTCAATCAATGAGCAAGTTTCACTGGTTCCTATGGGATACTTTAGTATTTACACACCCAACCACAGACGAAGTTGTAGGCTGCGAAATCTTCGCACGTGTACGCACTTTTGCCCAGCACAAAATATTGCACAATCCTGGCGTGGTTTATGTCCGGCAGCTGGTTTTTGTCGACAGACCACGAACTGTTTGGTATTTGATACGGATCTAACCCATCAACGTCAACAATCTTCTCGTAGTACCGCTTTTTTGCGTCTGCTGGTAAACGTTCAACATATGACGAAGCCATAGTAGGCCTAATGTTTGCCCACAAGTAGGAAAAGATAACTCTGTTTGACTCGATGTCGA
>JAWQFJ010016348.1:120000-122741 GCA_034096865.1 Theodoxus fluviatilis | reverse complement strand
TGGGTTTTCTTTTTGCGACGGGGGACATTTAACGTTTTGGTGTCTGCAGCTGAACGGTTATTTCTAGCGGGGGTGTAGACAGTGAGAATTTCTTTGAGTGCGTGTGGTGCAGTTTGATTGAAGAAGTTGAAACACATAGTGGCTAGCTTATACTCTATCCTCTGAGCGACGGGGAGCCAATGCAGTGCACGAAGGAGTTTGGATGTGGGAGTTCTCTTGGGACATCTAAAAACTAATCTAACAGCAGTGTTTTGGACTTTTTGCAGTTTGTTTAGCAGAGTGTCAGGAATGCCGGCAAGAAGAGAATTTCCATAATCAAGACGGGACAGAACAAGGGAAGTGACAAGGGTTTGAGTGGCCTGTTGTGAAAGATAGTGACGAATAGTGCTAATTTTCCTTAACTCGTAGTAAGCTAACTGGCAAACTTTGTTCACATGAACTCTCATAGAAAGATCATCATCGAACATGACACCTAAGTTCCTAACAGACTTTGAGAATTCTATCTCACTCTGACCTATGGTTAGTTTCAGGGCCTGATCGAATTCGCCTCTACCGCCAACCAGGAGAGCTTCGGTCTTTGAATCATTAAGTTTGAGTTTGTTCTGGGTCATCCACTGTTTCACATCAGAAATACAAAGTTCACTTGCAGAGAGAAGAGGTTGGATTTGACTGGGATGAGTGGAGTTGTAGAGTTGCGTGTCATCAGCAAATTCACTGTGAGAGAATGAATGACTATCAATTACGTTGGAAAGTGGTTGAGTGTACAGTAGAAACAGCAGAGGACCCAGAACCGAGCCCTGTGGGACTCCGTATTTTAGCGGGGCAGGATCAGAAGCAATACCCTGTATCAAAACAGTCTGCCTACGGTCTGAGATTTATGATTTCAGGAAGGAGAGTGCTGTGTTGTCAATGCCAAAAACATGTCTTAGACGGGAGAGAAGAATTCCATGATCTATTGTGTCAAATGCAGCACTCAAATCTAACAACGTGAGAAGGGAAACTTTGGAATCATCAGATGCGACAAGGAGGTCGTTTAGAACACGGAGCAGAGCTGTTTCGGTGTAAGAACAGGAAAATGTTACGGTTTCTCATGGCTATTCGAACCGAAGTATTCTTCTCATTATGGAACGTCAATCAGATATTTCAAATACTTGGTATATATATGTTGTACCTTTTGGATCTTATGATAGGAAAAGAGTTGCAATGAAAATTTGAGCATTCTGTTGATAACACGACAAGTTTATTCAGGACTGTATAGAGAAGGGAAAGTGGTGATACTTTATACTTTAGTTTCGCCTGTTTTGTTGACACAAGCTACACACACAACCCCCCCACCCCCCACCCCCCGCGCGCTCGAATGCGTGCGATCATTTATGACCACACATATCACAGATATACGTGCGGGCGCGCGCACACGTATAGGCTATGCACTCACGCGCGTACGGACGCACGTATGCAGACCACACATACACACACACGTTCTCTCTCTCTCTCTCTCTCTCTCTCTCTCTCTCTCTCTCTCTATCTATCTCTCTCTCTCTCACGCACGCACGCACGCACGCACACACACGCGCGCGCGCGCGCACACACACATACCTCTACAGTCACACACACACGTAAACGTATACGCGAACTCGCACGCACGCACGTACGCATGCAGACACGCACACACACACACACACAATCTCAAAGACAGTTCTGACTTCTAATATTCATAATTTGACATTCGAGTCTATAGCTACAGCAGGGAATGGAATCCGATGTTTCAAGTGAAATAAGTCAACTTTCCTTAATTAGCTCATTTGTAAGCTTATCGATCTGCTGTATGAGCATGCATGCAGCATTGTGCCTGAGCGCGCGCGCGTATCTCTGTGCGTGCCTGTATGTGTACTCGTATTTGTTTGTTTGTTTGTTTGTTTGTGTATTTGTATATCAATTTGCCTGCATCTATAGAATCTGAGGAATATATTTCTATAGAAATTTCTATAGAATTTTATAGAATTTATATAGAATTCTATAGAATTTATTTCTATAGAATTCTATAGAAATAACCGTTCATAGACTTTCTATAGTCAAAAGTCTATAGACTTGTCTATGGAATTTTTTTATGGGCATGCCTGCCTATGTGTGTGTGCGAGCGCGCGCGCGCGTGTCTGGACTGTCTGTTCGTCTGTTCGTTCACTCGTCCGTCTGTCATCCGTCCGTCATTCCGCCTGCCCGCCCATCTGTCCGTTCGTCCGTCTGTCCGTCCGTCCATGTCTCCATTCGTCTGGTCGTCTGGGTATATGTTTGTCGGTGTGTGTGCTATTGCACTACATGTATTCCTCTAACTCGTAATTCTTTGTACTTGGAATCGTATAGTACGGCTGAAATGGTCGTTATGGGCAACATTTCCGGACACTGTACCTGAGGTACTCTGTCCGATAATTTATATGTCGTGCACGCTGCTGGCAGGATCATTGGCCGTGATCTGCCCTCCCTAGCCTCTATCTACGCCCAGCGCATAGTGCGCAAGTCCCGTAAGATTGTGGCGGACCCCTCCCACCCTGCTTGTTCCCTCTTCCAGCTCCTTCCCTCTGGCCGTCGTTTCAGGTCCCTCAAAACGCGCACATGTCGTTTTCAGAACTCGTTCTTCCCCACGGCGGTGACGGAGCTCAACGCTGTCCAGAACCTCCCCAGGCAGCGTTGCCGCCGCTGATCCTGTCGGCGGTGCGCACACACTTCTCCACATCTATGACAGT
>JAWQFJ010016348.1:75000-117500 GCA_034096865.1 Theodoxus fluviatilis | reverse complement strand
TATCTTAAGAATGCTAACCACTTGGCCACAGAGTTGTCTTTGTGATGGGTTTACCAGACGATACCGATTTGATTCCATGACTATCAGAAACGTTCAGATACGAACGCTCGCAGCAAGCGAGAGCCACCAGTAGGCCTACCGTTCTTTAACTTCTAGTGAGGAATCGCTGCCCTCTGCGAAACGCAGCTCAGGTGTGTAGTGCTTTCCTGTAATTCTAGTTGCCTCATTCTGCACCCGTTGGAGCGGTTTCAAGGGGGCTTTTATGGCTCCGGGGCCCCATACACAGATCCGAATGTCAGTATGCTCTGGATCGCTACCTGATGGAACGTTGACAGGCTGCTGCTTCGGATTCCGAATTTGCGTGGTAGCCGAAGACAGTGCATGCGTTAGTGGAATTTGTTGACAGTGGAGATTATGTACTTTGTAAGCTAAGATTGTTTGCAATGCGAATACCGAGCTATTTAAAGTGCTTCCCTGTCTCGACTGCTTTGTTGTTTATGTGGACAAGCAGCAGAGGATCTTTGTTCCTTCGGAAGTCGATGATCCATTCTTTCGTCTTCTTAGCTTTCAGCTGGAGGTTGTGCTGTTCGCATCAGGTGAAAATGTGGCTTATTGATTTGCAATATGCTGAATCGTTGTTGGCTGAGATCAGTCCTACACTTGACTCAACATCAGCATACTTATACAGGTGGACAGATTCGTGGCAGGGGCTACTGTCGGATGAGTACATGGAGAAGCACATCGGCGACAGAACGCAGCCTTGAGAGACACCCGTGCTGTAGGTCATAGAGGAAGATTTCGAGGCGTCGATGGGACAACCTGTCGACGGTTCACAAGAAAATTGAGCATCCATTGCCGTGAGTATGCGTTGATGTTAAAATGGCACAGTTGTCATGAAGTAAGGATAGCTCTATGAAGTTGAACGCTGTTGAGAAGTCAATGAAACTTATTTTGATATAGGACCCTGGCTTTTCTAAGTGCTATAGAGTGGTGTGGAGGAGAGACAGTACAGCATCTTCTATGCGTCTGTTCTTATATATTGTTACATGACGAGGCCAAGGGTGTCTCATTTAAGAGTACCTACCTAGAGGTAACTCATCACCGTCCTGTAACATTCACTCACCTTCCGTGCTATCAAAGTTTAACAGGACACCACAAAGAAGATAAGTGGGGAGGTTTGATTATAAGAGCAATTTTAATGATAATTGA
Organism: Theodoxus fluviatilis; assembly: GCA_034096865.1. Lineage (NCBI taxonomy): Eukaryota > Metazoa > Mollusca > Gastropoda > Cycloneritida > Neritidae > Theodoxus > Theodoxus fluviatilis. Next base: position 116,291 of record JAWQFJ010016348.1, on the reverse strand, counting down.
TCATGGATAATAAAAACCGCTGGCGCTGAACCTCCAGGTTTTGGCATTGGAGGAATAAAAAATCCTTCTTTCTCCTTCACCAATGTCCAATCTCCTCGAAATTACGTCACATTATTCGACGTCAAATGATCACGTCACACATGCCAAAACTTCCCTTGAGTCGGGACAGAGTTCCGTCCCTTGCCTTCTTTGCAACACCAAAACGTAAAAAGTCACCTTTTTTTCAAACCTCGATTCTGAAAAGTTGATACATTCAATCGGACCTAACTTTCAGTAAGTGTGCAAAATGTCAAGGAAATCCGTCCAGTAGTTTTTGAGATATCAGCCGTTAAGTTGGTACTGACAGACGTACAGACACACACACACACACACACACACACACACACACACACACACACACACACACACACACACACACACACACACACACACACAGACTGATAAAAACCGCTGGCTCCAGGTTTTGGCATTTTAAAAAAAGAAGAAAAAAAAGAACGGTTTCGAACCCGCAACCTCTCGAGAAAAGAGGGGGGAAAAAGTAAGGTTCGAACCCGCAACCTCTCATGTGTACAACAACGGATGGGGTGGCTCTCTCTCTCTCTCTCTCTCTCTCTCTCTCTCTCTCTCTCTCTCTCTCTCTCTCTCTCTCCCTGTCTCCCTCTCTCTCTCTGTCTCCCTCTCTCTCTCTCTCTCTCTCTCTCTCTCTCTCTCTCTCTCTCTCGAATACCATACACACATTAAAAAAAAAGCTTCTGTGCGAATTCGAACTCGTACATGCATCCCCTACAACCAAGCATGTCCCAGCGACAAAAAGATATCGACGCACGTACCAAGTGAGCTAATCCATAAAGCTGTGAGGACCTCCAGTAAACCTGGAGGGATAAAAAAATCCTTCTTTCTCTTTCACCAATGTCCAATCTCCTCGAAATTACGTCATGTTATTCCACGTCAAATGATCAAGTCACACATGCCAAAACTTCCCTTGAGTCGGGACAGAGTTCCGTCCCTTGCCTTTTTTGCAACACCAAAAAGTAAAAAAAAGTCACTTTTTTTTTCAAACCTCGATGCTGAAAAGTTGATACATTCAATCGGACCTAACTTCCAGTAAGTGTGCAAAATGTCAAGGAAATCTGTCCAGTAGGTTTTTAGATATCAGCCGTTAAGTCGAAACTGACAGACACACACACACACACACACACACACACACCCTCACACACACACACACACACACCCTCACACACACACACACACACAGACAGACAGATAAAGCTGTGAGGACCTCCAGTAAACCTGGAGGGAAAATCCTTCTTTCTCCTTCACCAATGTCCAATCTCCTCAAAATTACGTCACATTATTCGACGTCAAATGATCACGTCACACATGCCAAACTTCCCTTGAGTCGAGACAGAGTTCCGTCCCTTGCCTTCTTTGCAACACCAAAACGTAAAAAAATCTCTCTTTTTTTCAAACCTCGATTCTGAAAAGTTGATACATTCAATCGGACCTAACTTCCAGTAAGTGTGCAAAATGTCAAGGAAATCCGTCCAGTAGTTTTGAGATATCAGCCCTTAAGTCGAGACTGACAGACACACACACAGACAGACAGATAAAGATGTGAGGACCTCCAGTAAACCTGGAGGGATAAAGCTGTGAGGACCTCCAGTAAACCTGGAGGGATAAAGCTGTGAGGACCTCCAGTAAACCTGGAGGGATAAAGCTGTGAGGACCTCCAGTAAACCTGAAGGGATAATTTTATCTCTAATATACCAAATAGAAACACAACACATTAATATGATTGTATAGTCGGCTAGCCTTTTAAAAATTCTTCACTTATCTGAGAGTAAAGTTTACTTCAGAGTTTGAGGTGAGGGTTCAAGGCCGTGGAGTCAGAATCATTGATCATGGCCATTTCCGGGTCAGGGTGAAGCTTTCACGTTGAAGGGTGCCGACGGACAAACAGGGCGGGCCCGAGAGGATGGGCCTGCCTTTGTCTTGACCTCCATCTTCTTGAAGAAGGGAGGGTGAGTCACCAGGCGTCTCCGCTCCGATGGTCGACGCGGTCAGGTCATTTGTGTCTTGGATGGTCGGGCAGCCGATGATCCGCTCTTGGAGAAGGGAGGATGAGGCGCCACGTGCCTCCCCTCCGTCTGTCGAGGCTGTCAGGTGTGACCTGTATCTTTTATGGTCTCAACTGAATCCATACAAATTTTCAATGCATGTATAGTTTTCTAATCAACATTATCTGAGGCCTGGCTGGCTTCTATGTTTTTACATATCAACTATGAAGCATGCAAATAACACCACCACCACCACCACCACCACCACCCCTGGAGATTAAAATATATTTACTCATAACAATATGTAAACTGCATGGGATCATTATGAGTATAAATTTCTGGCAGAAGAGGGCTTTTAAAAATTCTTTCTCAGGTCTTCATGATAATAGGGGTGAGTGAAATAGGCCGGTAATCGTTCAGTTCTTTGGTCACGCACTTTTTCGGGACTGAAACGATGTTCGAAGTATCCCAGAGAGATGAAATGCTGCGCTGCTCTGGGTACAGGTTAAAGATGGAACAGAAGATACCAGCAAGTTTGTTTGCGCATGCTTTAGGAGGCAAAAGAGGTATTGTCCAGACCTTGATATTTTGGGCTGTTTAAAAGGTTCAGTTTCTCCTTACCATTTCTTCAGTTACAACTTTCAGAATGTCATGCGTTTTGTTTGGTTTTGCAATGATTTTATAAAATTCAGGGTCTTCGACACGAAAGCGGTATGTTTTGTAGTGCAACCAGTGAAGCCCTGTTGCAGTGAGACCTGTTCACAGTTGCCATGTCAATTCAAGTGAATATCTGGCAGAAGTACACAAGCTTGTCTCCTGGTGCGACAACAGCTTCCTCGAACTGAACATCAAGAAAACAATTTTTTTTGTAGACTTCCGGGAAAACAAAACAGTACCTCCCCATTTTATGTCAAGAGGGAGGAAGTGGAACTTGTGTCCCATCATTTACATAACTGGGTGTACAACTCTCTGAAAAACTTGACCGGCCTAAAAACACAACAGCTCTTCACAAGAAATGTCAGTCAAAGCTCTACTTTCTAAGATTATTGCAGTCATTCAACATATGTGGAAAACTTGTATAACATTTATATGAAATATTTGTTCAGTCCATCTCGTCATTCTGTATTTTATGTTGGGGAGGGAGTGTAACATCACAGGGGAAAACGACGCTGTCTCGTGTCATCATAACAACAAAAAGATTAACTGGGGCTTCCTCTTCGCCTGTGGACGAACTATACGAGATCGCTGCAAAGAGAAAATTAACATCCATCCCTCAAGATCCACCTCATCCGCTTTATGAATTATATGTCAGAGGCCGCATTTTGTCTATTGCAGCAAGAAAAAACCGACGAAAAGATTCCTTCGTTCCATCATAGTAAGAATGTTGAACATCAGCTCACATCGAGGGAGAAAAAAGTGTAAGCATCTACGATATTATTTTGAGCTTTTAGCATATTTTTGTCCATAAGGGAGTTTTAGAGGCTTTGCTGAACTACCACAGTTTGAATGAATAAGGTTTGGCTTTAGGATTTGCTGGGATTTTAGTGAGTATTTTGAATATAAAATATGCGAATTCCTTAATTTTTGTATCCATTTGAATGAAATTGCTTATATATAATTCTGTTTTCATGTGAATTTGTTTTCTTCCTATGTCGAATATTAAAATACTGTTTTGTATATTTAATTGTGTGAGGATTGTAAAAAATACCATTAAATATCAACTGATTTAGACTGATGTAACCTTAACTATGGAGATTTTTGTAACTTTCTGTAAGGCACCAGTAAATGTTTAAAGGGATGAATAAATGTTGTCTGTGTAAAGATGTCAGTAGTGGAGGAGATGGTGCGCTGGCATCGTGGGGGCGGAAACACATTTAGTATCAGTGAAGATGATAACAATATGTTGCAAGCGCTGGGAAGATCGAGATTACTGTAGAAGTTTCTAGCTCTCTCAGGGGTCCTGCTACACTGCAGTTGCCTAGTTACATGACCTAGTTCAGTGGGGGCTGTTCTGGAGAATCACGTGACGTCATTGCATGCCATTTGTAGTTGATCTAGCTGCAGAGATGTATTTGTGGTGATCCCAGTCTGAGGGTGTATACTAGAAGAGAAAATTCAAAGTGAGAGCCACAATTGCTACAAGAATTTCGAGAGTGAAGGTTTTTGAAGGTGATTATGAGAACTTTTCAGCCGTCTACTATGTTGTGGATTCTATCCGCTGTGAAGTGACGAGTCTCTACATCTATAAAATCGGATATGTGTGTGTGTGTGTGTGTGTGTGTGTGTGTGTGTGTGTGTGTGTGTGTGTGTGTGTGTGTGTGTGTGTGTGTGTGTGTGTGTGTGTGTGTGTGTTCCACTAAAACTCCAATACCACACAACCTACAGCAAATGAAATTTTGCACACATACTCAACTTGCCCTAGAGTGTGCCATAGGCTGACCATGTGCATAGTAGTGGGTATGGCATGGATCTTTGCCCTCTCTCCCGCTTCCCCCAACTTCCCTATTACGGTTTGATTCATATCACTGTACAAAGGACGTCAGTTATTTCCCTTGGCCATCGTGTGTGTGTGTGTGTGTGTGTGTGTGTGTGTGTGTGCGTGCGTGCGTGCGAGCGCGCATGTGTGCATGCACACGCAAATGTGAGCGTGCAAGTGTATGTTGCTAGTGAACTAATAAAACCTTTTGGAAACTGAAGGAAATGGTTGTAACAGATGTGTAGGCCCACTGAGTAAGTACTGAATGAAATGTTTTTGTCTCCATTCGCTCAATCGTTCACTTCATATTCGAGAACTGCCACCAAGCCTGAGTAAATTCAATATTGAGAGTTCTTCGTTTCCACATGACAAAAAGTGATTAATGTACCTCTATGTATCTAATGTAAGAAATTCCCCTTTGGGTTGGGTGTAAGAATTGACCCAACTGCGTCTCTCTACGCGATTTGTAAGAGGTGAATAATGAGAGAAATTGATCTTGACTTGCTCTTATTCTAACCAGCACCAGCGATTTATCATGATCAGTGGCCGTAAGTAGCCTACAAAGGCTGACAGGCCGTAAAGCTTCACCCATACATTCATCCTAATGTGAGAAGATGTTTGCGTGTGTCACCCTAGCATTACTCAAAAGGGCTCTCACAGTGATGTGCACCAAAAAAACTAATAGGCGTTGAAAGGTATTCGATACTCAGCTTTCTTGAAAATTTATCAAACCAATGTGGCCTTGTAATTCCCCGTAGGCGTCGTAAATGCAGAATTTTTACAAGTTTACTTCAGAACAATAGAGAACGTTCAAAACTGTAAGTGTAAGCTATTTTCATGTGACGTAACTACGTCTATTTTTCGCCGGGTCATTTTCGAGTCAGATTGTATGAGAAAACCTGGATGGAATTTATTTTAAATAAAGGTTGAAGAAGCTTTTCAAACTGAACAGTCAATGTGTGAGATTGTGAGAACGAACGAACAAAAGAAGCACTATTTGTTAGCCCTTCGGCCCATCACAACCTACCTGACAATAAATTATCTTCACTGGTTGTGCTGACAGCATATTGCCTTCTTGTAAACGCACGTAACAAATATTTCGCTGCTGATCTCATGATATTAGCATTGTCTGATGCTAGTACCTTCACAATCATGACAATGTCTCCACGATAAATCGGTTCAAACAAGCCCAAAACATATTTTTATCTTAAAATTCAGCATAAGAAGGGCACTTACTAAGTCATCGTAAGTCATGCCCTCTCCCAGCACGAGAAGTGGATGAGTTTGTGTCGTACTGAGAGAGAGAAAATAAAGCGTTTTTTCCTTCTGAAATCTCAGCTATCGTGGGTAAACGTTCTGCCTATTTTCAAACACACAATTGAAAAACTAAAATTAGAACGTGGCATGGACATTATTAACGCGAGATACTTCCGGTTTTCAAATCGAGGCAGACTGGGCAAACATCATGGCGTCTTCTGTGGCCAGCACCAGTACCAGTACATGGAGTGGAAATCTCCTTCATGTGCCTCCATTCTCGCATGGAAATGTTGAAATATGGGCAAGTGATGTTGTTTTTCTTGTTTATAGCTGGGAAACTGCAATGTTTACACCAGGAAGCAAGAGCATTCCATCACTTCGCACGACCTAACATAGTAACAACCTCTACTCATGGGAAACCTATTGTGATTGGTCCAAAGATATAAATCAGCCAATGGTAGAGAGCCATGTATAGAGTCTTGATCACACCGGACATGTTAATGTCGGCATGGCAGACGATGCAAGCCCAGCTGGCAGTAGTCGCTTATCTCGCAGTTTTAAAAAAAAATTAAGAATATGATCAGATATAACAAACTATCTGCAAAGACAGCCCATGGTTATATTAGCGTAATAAATTAACATATAGGCTTACTGAACTTATTTTAAGAAACACCAATCTTAATCACAACACTACAGGTCTAGATCTACAAGAGAGAAGGGTAACCTGTTTTACCTTCGATGTCATGCACAAATCCTTCGATGAACTTTTCGTATCCTTTCTACTAGGTATGTAGTTGTAGTAGTAGTAGTAGTAGTAGTAGTAGTAGTAGTAGTAGTAGTAGCAGTAGTAGTAGTAGGAGTAGTAGTAGTAGTAGTAGTAGTAGTAGTAGTAGTAGTAGTAGTAGTAGTTGAGAGGCTAGATGTAGGCCGTGAAGCCTTTTGAACGCCCCATCGTACCATAAGGTCTTAGCGCAATTTTCCTATTGCGACAGTGTCACTCATCACAGCTTATAGATAACAATATGAATGTAGGATCCTTGTCCAGTTGGTTTTTGAAAACGTTAGTAGTCGGTGCAGTCTTGAGCTGAAACGGATGGTTATTCCACAACGATTACTGAAACAATACTTTCTTAGGTTAGTATTACTACGTTGAACAAACACTTTTCCGTCTGCATTTCTCGTACTGGTACAACTTGGTGACTTAAAGAAGTCGCCCCACTCCACGTCTACGAGATTATTGTATGATTAATAAGTCTCTATTAGGTCACCCGAATCCTTCTTCCTTTTAGTGAGTGCAGATTCAAATACTCTAAGGGCTCGCTGTAGGACATCTCCCGACATTCACTCAACAACTTGGGAGCCCTGCGCTGGAATCGCTCCACAGCCTCTGACTGGCTTTTTAAATGTGGGTACCAACATAACTTGCCCATATTTCCGCATTTCCATGCGAGAATGGAGGTACATGCAGGAGATTTCCACTCCATGTACTGGTACTGGTGCTGGCCATAGAAGACGCCATGATGTTTGCCCAGTCCGTCTCGTTTTCGATTTAAAAATGGACGCTGCGTGAATAACGTCTATGATGGTGCGAGAATGGGTGTTTAGAGTTGTCTCCCCTAAGCCTAATGCTTGCATGACTAATCAAAGAGGCGTGGCGGCGTCTTTTGCAGAGCGATTTCCTGCACTAATGCTCATTGCAGGCACAGTTGTGCCGGAAAATCCACGTTTCGGATCCCTGGAGACGCTATCACAAAAAAGCATTCTTATGTGAAAGATTTCGACATTTCAGATTTCATAAAAGTACAGTTATCTGCATCCTTCACTTCACAAATAAACGTGTGCTTACTGAGCCACGCTCCAAGGAGCCACATGAATGAGCGCAACAAATTCAAGGGACACAACTCTTTCACATCCTCGCTTTCAAACATGAAGGCCTTGAAATAATTTCACGTCTTTCTGTGTGGTGTCTTTGGTATGATTCTGTGAAAACCTGCTTCGACAATTCTACTGTGAAAAAAAATCGACGGAGACCATTTCGGAGACATTATTTGTGCATTGTTCTTGAGAGTTATTGCTTTCTTCTTTCTAACAGGTGACGAAAATAATCATTGCAATCACGGTTGCTGCACACATCTTCATGATACCTTCGCTTGTTGTAAATGGCATAAACACCTTCCGTGTGGACGTCAAATCTGAGGACTTTCTCAGCATCTATCGAAAACTGCAAGATGAAACAACCACTGGCATACTGCAATTGGATGCGGACAACGAATTTCTTCCCAACTTGACGGGCCAGAGGTGCAGTGCAAACGATGACTTCTACGGTTCGACATTCTACAATATATACATTGGCCTGACCATATTAGCCGGCTTCGTGGATACCGCTGTTATTGTAGCAATGTACGGGGCAATTGGAGTGAAAGCTTTCCGGGTATTCCATCGGGAGAGGTTGGCCGCCGCTAGAACCCCGTCCTCTGAGGTCTCCAACCCTGCAGTCGACCTGGAACCCAACGACTTCTCCAACACCGAGGCCAATAATGCAGAGACGAGGAGCGCGGGACCGGCTGACGTTGGAGACGTCGCGTCAAGTCTCCAAGGCAACGGCGGAAGGAGAACGTTGATACAACGTTGTCTGAGCGAAGGTCGACGACGCCCGAAAAGAAAAGGCTCAGCTTGCCAGCGAAAGGTCCTTGGCTTGAGACCTCTGCTGTTGCAGTCGGAAGGTGCAGAGTCCCGCCTTTGGGTGCGGGATATGTCGTGCAGAAGCCGCAGCTGGCCCCATAGGAAAGACAGTGAGACTCGTAAGTTTGTCCAAGATCTAAGTAGGATCGTGCAAGGGGAAGCCTTTCACGACGAGAAAGGCACAGTAGAGAAAAAGCACACGCAAAGTCGAAGCCTTGGCTATATTTTCCATTCACTAAAGTTGCAGGAACCGCCACAAATGCGCAGCAAAAATGATGAACCGTCAACTGCCAACACCACCATAACGGAAGAACTAGGAAGGCAAACGCTTGCTGTACCAAGTCGATGCCACAAGTCAGGCAGTGTGCACCAGGTCTTCGGCAAAGCTGGACACACTTGATCCTCCGGTATATGACAACCAAGGTGAAGAATTCAGCGAGCGGGCTGACACTCAGGTTCACGAACTGAGTGCGAAGCCGTCATGCTCTGAACATGTCAACCCCAACGACTGCAATCGCGTTGAAGACTGTCCGACCCATGGCGATCGCATCAAACCTGGTGCTGACCAGGACCAGGAAACCAGGAGGCCATCATGTCTGCCCCAAACTCTTTAATTTGTAAATAAATGTCGGGAAATTACATAGCCAAATAAGGCTAATATACTCTAAAGATTCATTTATTCAATCATTTATTCAATTCGCCAAGTGATGGTCGTATTCCTTGGTTTACCATGGTTAACCGACAGTAATTACCCGAGACTTAAAATAGTTAACGTCTCCAAACATCGCTGTTGTGTAATTGTTGCAATTATTACTGAAACAGGGGGCTCTGTTTGGTGTGGGACCTAGGCGCAGGGTGGGGCTATAGAGAGGCGTTTGAACTTCTCTCTACCCCATAGCAGGACCGACCCTTCGGTTCCTTTGATGTGGCCAGCTGGGCATGCAGGCAGGAAGTGTAGAGGCAGTGTGCCTCTCTTCCTTGACTCCTCGAGTGGTCAGCAGACAAGCAAGACTTGGCGTCAGCTTTTCCAGTCTTTATTCATGGTAACAAGGCAATTCAGGGCAATGCAGGCATAAAAGCTGTACACCGGAATGACCTTCCTGTGACCTCTCGCTCTGCCATCCTGACTGTTGCTCGTTCTTCCTTCTCGTCTCATCTCGTCTCTGGTCTCTGCCCATGTGTTGGCGCTGTTTAGGCAGGGGCTTTAAATAGCCATCACGAGGGCGTGAGCGGGCGCAAACGAAACTTCTAAAGCAGTGCATGATATATTAAATGAATAAACTCTCAATTTTGGTGTGATCTCAAAACACGCAAATACTGGCTGGTCAGATTGGATACTAGCTGGCGTTTAACCACGTGTGAGCTGCGTGAACCTCATACATCTCTACGGCAGCCACAGAGTGAGCGAAACACGCCTCCTCACGTATCTCTGCAGTTACCATCTAGGCACACATGTATGGAAGTAGAGGTGGAAGGCAACACGTTGAATTACATTTGTCTGGACAAGTTTCTACATCATATTCTCACCCTCTTACATTCCTCCCTGCCTTTTTGGTACCTCGTTCTCGAGGTATAAAAAAACACATGTACACATACGGATTAACATTTCTAAGGGTCGGCCAGAGCGTCCCTGTACATCTGAATACCATAAAACACAACTTGTTGAATCATACAACTTGAAGTGGTCTTACCCTACCTACAAGTTGAGTATGTTATCAACTTTGAGGACAAACAAACAAACAAACAACCCGTGCGTATCTGTAGGCCCCTACACACAATCTAGAAGTGGTCTTAACCGTTCAACTAGTTGATGGATAGCAACGAGATTTAACTATCACATTACAAAACATAGCAAAACTAAGACAACAGAGCATGTAGGACAGAACAACTTGAAGCGGTTTTAACCTCTCAACAAGTGTGTTGTCGACATGGCTAGACACACAAACCGTGCAAGCTAAAAGCGGTCTTAACCCTTCAATTAGATGCACACAAAGAATGACACAAAGTGGCGTTGCTTAGCACTACAACACCCCGAATGCGCACATGGCATTGCAAATTCCTCAGCAATGAACACCCATTGCAATTTTCTCAATCACTAGCGACACAGTGATACATATGGTATTACTGAAGACAATACCCAGCGATGCGCACATGGCATTACAAACTCCACAAAAATAGCAAAGCATCATCTGCCAATCCCACCGGAATAACCAGATTCTGACAAACACATTTCAAAAATGCATCTACACTACGAGTGAAAACAACATTACAAACCATTCTCTGGATTCTTTCCAAAGAACAATAAAGTTACAGCAGACCTCATGCCTGGTTACTTTATAATGTTACAGGCAATACACGCAGTTTATAATACATCTACAAAATCAAAACATACAACAGTAGGGCTAAATATACTCACGGAAGCTTGATAAGTCCAGGAGGTCGAGTCCACGAAAAAAGGAAGTCTACACTTTTTACACATTTACAGTTCTTATCGTGCCCTCAAAGTCACATTGCCAACCAAGTCAAAAAGGCATGTCCATATCGAATGGGTGCTCGACCAACATTGCTACGAGTGGAGTGAGGTAGTGCCTCTACAGTCACAGCTCCATCATACATAAGTCTCGAATCTCTTCAGTCCTGCCACAAACTCTCCCCAGTCCCCTGACGCCATGAGGGGAAGGAGTGGAGGAGGCTAGCCCGAAAACGCCTCCAGGGGGTCCTGGATTCCCCCTGAACAGCTCCTCCTCCATCCTAGCTGGCATGATGAACTTAGTGGCAGCAAGGTCCTCGAAGGGGTAGCAAGGGTAGGCTTGCAATGCGAGCCCCACCCCCGCCACAAAGTTCACCTGGCCCTCGCCGCCGCAATGGGGCAGGACAGGCAGATGGGCCGACCCACACTCGCCAGGCCTGGGGCAGTGTCGCCCCACTGGAACCTGCATCCTCGGCTTTGGCCACAGGAGAGCGGCAGGACCCACGGGAGCGTCCGGACATGGTGGGGTGGTGAGGCAGGGCAGCGGTAGCTCACATGTCACAGGGAGGTGAGGGGTGAAGACGATGAGGAAGAGCGGGCAAGTGCCTTAGCAAACCATTGTATTCTTTCTGAAAGTAGGCACTGCTTCCATCATCACTTCATCCCATACCTCCTGGACATTCTTGAAGGGTGAGTTTGGAGGGAGATGCTCCTGGCATCCTGCCGACGACGCCAGATGAAGTAGATGGTGGTGGTCCTGCTTCTGCGCATTAATCCCACTTCTGACACCATTTGTAGACAGGGGGCTCCTGTTATTGTGGGACCTAGGCGCAGGGTGGGGCTATAGAGAGGCGTTTGAACTTCTCTCTACCCCATAGCAGGACCGACCCTTCGGTTCCTTTGATGTGGCCAGCTGGGCATGCAGGCAGGAAGTGTAGAGGCAGTGTGCCTCTCTTCCTTGACTCCTCGAGTGGTCAGCAGACAAGCAAGACTTGGCGTCAGCTTTTCCAGTCTTTATTCATGGTAACAAGGCAATTCAGGGCAATGCAGGCATAAAAGCTGTACACCGGAATGACCTTCCCGTGACCTCTCGCTCTGCCATCCTGACTGTCGCTCGTTCTTGCTTTTCGTCTCTCGTCCTATCTCTTTCCTTCTCGTCTCATCTCGTCTCTGGTCTCTGCCCATGTGTTGGCGCTGTTTAGGCAGGGGCTTTAAATAGCCATCACGAGGGCGTGAGCGGGCGCAAACGAAACTTCTAAAGCAGTGCATGATATATTAAATGAATAAACTCTCAATTTTGGTGTGATCTCAAAACACGCAAATACTGGCTGGTCAGATTGGATACTAGCTGGCGTTTAACCACGTGTGAGCTGCGTGAACCTCATACATCTCTACAGCAGCCACAGAGTGAGCGAAACACGCCTCCTCACGTATCTCTGCAGTTACCATCTAGGCACACATGTATGGAAGTAGAGGTGGAAGGCAACACGTTGAATTACATTTGTCTGGACAAGTTTCTACATCATATTCTCACCCTCTTACATTACCAAACAGTTATTTGTCCTTACAAGTTGCAGGCAGTTAGTCAGATGAGGGAGAGCATGCGAGTGTTGAGACAGGACTTGGATAAGTTGCTCTTTAGAAGTAAAACATATACACACACATACACACACACACACACACACACACACACACACAGAGAGAGAGAGAGAGAGAGAGAGAGAGAGAGAGAGAGAGAGAGAATGAGAGAGAGAGAGTGAGAGAGAGAGTGAGAGAGTGAGGGAGAGAGAGAGAGAGACAGACAGACAGACAGACAGACAGACAGACAGACAGACAAGCAGGCAGGCAGACACACAGACAAGTAGACAGACAAATAGATAGATATAGAGGAGCAGAGGAGAGAGAGAGAGAGAGAGAGAGAGAGAGAGAACGTTAGAAAGCAATGAAAGTGCAGCAGTTCATTCATTACAGCGGAAGCGCTTCGAACCACCTCAACCTTGACGAGAAGTCGCATTGTGAACAAACAAACAACCCATAACGCAAACATAATATGATTGATGTTGCGTGTACATGTGTAGCATGAGTTTTACAGAAAAATCAAACCAGGAACTGATGCAATGGTATCTTATTCATCCAAGAAGACAGGACAGCCGTGCGTGTGGTGTCTAGCAAGCGCCGTACACAGGCATCCACCGTCACTTAGTGGACACTCCCCTGTAGAACTTTGCAGTGCTTGGTACCCGTGTGACCACGGGTTCTCGTTGAAGAGGGAGGCGTCCAGCGAAAGCAGCCATATGTTGTACCACTGATCGACGTGGTCAGGATAATTAAAAGTTAAGAGGAGACAAATGACAATGAAACAAACGACTCAAAGTATGCACAATCATTTTTCCTACTTCGCTGTTACAACCAGGAGACGGTGACAAAACTCTACGTTATTGTGCTGATCAGCTTGGTGCAGTCTTCCAGCCTCTCTTCCAGCAGTCTGTTGATTCAGGAAAGGTCCCCTCTCTTTGGAAGTTTTCAAACGTTGTCCTGCTACCCAAAACATCAAAACCCAAACAACCGAATGACTTTAGGCCTGTTGCACCAACATCACTTGTGATAAAAATATTGGAAAAAATCATAAAGGCTATGGTTTTGAATGTCACTATAAAGTGTCTTGACCCACTGCAGTTTGCTTACAGGGCTGGGAGGGGGGTGGAGGACGCCAAGCTGTTCATTCTTAATACCCTCTACAAGCACTTAGAAAAGCCTAAGGCTCATGCACGCCTCATTTTTGCAGATTTTACTTCTGCATTAAATTTAATGCAACCACACATTCTTGTGAAAAAACTCAAATTTGATTTCAAGCTCTCTGATCAACTTGTTCTGTGGATTTGGGATTTTTTGGTGGAGAGACAACAGATAGTTTGTGTGAACGGCTGTTTTTCTGACATTGTTGTCACATGTGCAGGTTCTCCACAGGGTTGTGTGTTGTCACCTTTGTTATATATTTTGTACACAGACAACTGCAGAAGCATTCAGAAATGTAGTTATTAAGCGAAGTTTGCGGATGACTCTGCTTTGTTGTCTCTATTTGAGGGCCCAGAAAACGAACATGGTCTTGCCCTCTCTGATTTTGTAGATTGGTGCGATGACAACTTTTTGGAACTAAACGTGTCATAAACAAAAGAGATTATTATTTAATTTAGAAGAGAGAGAGAGACCGAGAGAGAGAGAGAGAGAGAGAGAGAGAGAGAGATGTTGCTCATCCCAGTGTTATTCATGGTGAGGAGGTGGAAGTTGTTGACACTTACAAGTATTTGGGGACAGTTTTTGACAGTCAGCTGAAATGGGATGTAAACACACACACACTATCGTTAAACGTGGTCACCAAAGAATGAACCTGTTGAGAAAACTGAAATCATTTTCTGTCGACACGAAAATCCTCTGCTTGTTTTATCAGTCCTTTATTGAAAGTTTGTTGACTTTTTCGTTTGTTTGTTGGTTCAACAGCTTGACCGTTAAGGATAGAAACAGTTTTAATGCTATTGTCAACGTCTGTTCGAAGATCATTGGAGTAAAGCAGAGAGACCTTTCCTCTTTCTGTGATCAGCCAATTTTGAAGAATGTGGTGAGAATTTGGGAAATTCTGGACCACTGTCTGAGGAGAGAGTTCTCTTTGCTTCCATCTAGACGCCGATACTCCGTGCCTCCCTTTAACGGGAACCGAGGTTCTAAATATTTTATTCCATATGCCGTCAGACTTTTGAACAGTTAGTTAGATGTGTTGTTCTTGTTGTTTTGTTGTTTTTGCTGTGGTCTTAGGTTTAGTTGGTGCTGTTGCTTGGGATTTTCGCCCACTTATGTTGGGTGGATTGTTTCCCTTTGACTGCATTTTTTTCTTTTCTGACATTTTTGCTGGTATGTGGTGCTTGTGGTGATGATTGTGATGTGAGATGTTTTTGCTTGTTCTTGTGCATACTTGCTGGTGTTGGTGTTGCCTGTGATGTGCTGTGGAGGCTGAGGTTTGCAGGGAGTGTGTGTGCGTGCGAGTGTGCTGTTTCTTTTCATATGTATTTATCCCATCACAATATTTTTATGTATTCTTCTACTATGATTATTATTTGATTAGTTTATTGCTGCCTCATAAAGTGTACTTGAATTGCCTGTTGTGGGACAAATAAAGTTGTGTTGTATTGTATTGTATTGTATTGTATTTACCGAAAGAGTCAGCAGTTATTTCTTTCCTCTAAATTCGGCAGTCTGTTATTCAAATAGATCACTGACTGAAATGGTGGTCAAATGGAGCTTTCTGAATGTCTAGAACAGATTTAATGGTTAATGTATTCGTACTTTTTAAAGCCGAATCAAAACTATTTGCGCACTTATGCGTCGTTAAAAGCGCATGTTTGATGGCCATAGGGTGATTTGTTTGTTTATTTTTTGTTATGTTATGTTATGTTATGTTATGTTATGTTATGTTATGTTATGTTATGTTATGTTATGTTATGTTATGTTTTGCTTTGCTTTTGGTTTGGTATGGTTTGGTTTGGTTTGGTTTGGTTTAGTTTGGTTTGGTTTGGTTGGGTATGGTTGGGAGAAATCGTTGAAATATTCCAAAATGGATCGCACAATCAGAAAAAAAATTGGGTGGCGGGGGTTGGTAGGCAAATGTTGACCACAAAATGCGTTTCACCACTTCCCCTAAATGAAATATATATGAGCAAACGACTGTTGAACATTTGACAATAAAACATTATATAAACGTATTCTGCTCTGGAAGTTGAAAAGCATTATTTGTATCAAATGGTGACTGGTCACTTACGGAAATGAATAAGCAAACACTCCCGAGCTTTTGACGACTTAAAAATGGTAAGCCTTTTGTTCAAGTCTTTAAAACAAACATTCCAGAAAGGTTTGTCTTTAGTTCAGACAGAAACGGCCACATGCAGTGAAAATAGAAACATTGTTCAATCACAACACAGCGCAAGTGTTCGCGAAAAGATAACAAAAATCAACTTGTCATAACAAGGGAGACAACTCGTACTGCCTAAAGACTGTTGACGAGAACAGCGAGGAACGAGAGCAACACACCGAGTTGAGACACCAAGGCCGTGCCGGCATAGCCTGCAATAGAAGACAGTCACAGAGAACATTGCATTGGATGTGGTCGGATAGACAAATAAGGTGTCACCGCGACAAATTGTGAGGGAGGGAGGGAGGGAGGGAGGGAGGGAGGGGGAGGGGAAGGGAGGAGGGAGGTAGGGAGGGAGGGAGGGAGAGAGAGAGAGAGAGAGAGAGAGAGAGAGAGAGAGAGAGAGAGAGAGAGAGAGAGAACTTTATTTTACAAGGGTAGTGAATTAGGCAGTAGTGCCTTTCTTACGTTCAGCCCTTGAGGCAAAACGTTCAAATGTAGTACGAGAGATATTGATTGATTGATTCTTTATTTATCAAGGATGAAATTTTAGGCA
This sequence comes from Theodoxus fluviatilis, assembly GCA_034096865.1. Lineage (NCBI taxonomy): Eukaryota > Metazoa > Mollusca > Gastropoda > Cycloneritida > Neritidae > Theodoxus > Theodoxus fluviatilis. The sequence continues at coordinate 99,893 of JAWQFJ010016348.1, read as the reverse complement.
TTTCTGCCTATCTTACAAATTGTCATTGCTCATAAAGAAATGAAAACATGGATAATTAAGGCAAAAGAATGCACAGTAGCTAATCTATGTACAACAATTAGTAAGGTATACGAAGAATATGATCAACAATGACAAAGATTTTAGTAGATGCCTTTGACAACTGTCACCTCAGTGTGTCTTGAAGTTTAGATCCGTAAAGTATAGAAGATTGAATCTGAGCATCGTATAATCGCGAAAAGACATTTGTATTTACGGTGTGTTATTTCTACATAGACTCCAACAAATGGACAGTTTTCTTTTTTGCTTTGGCACATAGGCCATCTCGGGCAGAGGGTAGGGACAATCTGGTAGTAAATGTAAACCCTGGATATGTACACTGATTTATGACTTCCAATACCGGACACGCCAAGGACTAATTTTCTCCAGGGCCCAGAAATCCACCCCTTCGAAAGACCATGACTTTTGTTTTGTTCGTGTTAATGGAGAGACCGAATCTTTTGGATGATTGGTACAGCTTGTCCATTTGGCGTTGTAAGCTAACTAGAATAGTCGTCTGCAAAGATGGGAGAAAAGAACTCTCGACCCAGGCAACAACCATGAACCATGTCGCCTTTGGCAACGAATATATCCTGCAATATAGTCCATAAAGAGGCTAAACATTATTGGGGACTACTGACCCCTGCTTTAAGCCGACAGAACAGTAGAAGAATTATGTGGTGGCACCGTTCAATTTACGCACGCTTGTACCTGAGAGTATACTACCCGAAGCATTCTAAGGAATTTAGTTGACAACCCTGATTCGGACAGGACATGCCAAAGACAGGATATCTACACAATCGAAGGTCTTCTGGAAACCAACAAAAGCGACATAGAGCTTGCCTCGGCCTCTACCAAACATATGTTTAACCGCAACTGAATAAAGAGTAAACATTTGATCAATGGTCGAGTGGTCCCTTCGAAACTCTGCTTGCTCAATGCAAAATTGTCTGCCTTATACCGCCCAGTCTCGTAGTCTTTGTATCAAAACAGACATGAAGATGTTACTAATACTGCACAATAATGATATTCCTCTGTAATTCTTTGGATTTAACCTATCATCAAGTTTATAGTTGAGAATGATAATACATTTACACCAGCATTAAGGAAAGTATTGTCTGTCGAATAGAACATTAATAAAGGCGACGAGGAAGGGGTTACATGACTACCTGCAATTCTGAGATAATCCCCAGGAATATATTCAATGCCTGCAGCTTTTTTGTGGCTTATTCTTGCTGTTACCTGCCTTATTTCCTCTTCTCTTATCGATGCATCAAAATGATGATCTCGGACCGTAAAGCCAGTTCCATCATACTGTGATAGGCATGTGACCTGAGGAGAGACGCTCTGGAAATATGCTTTTCATTCAGGGCATTTCTGTTTATGGCTTGTTTCATCTTGTTCCAGAATGTAGCTGAATTAATGTTATTGGTGAAAGTTGGACAGGCGATTTTTAGATACTTTTCATGCTTATCCCGGATAAGATTTTTTGAATGATTTCTCAGCTTAAACTCTTTTCTGTCCGATTTTCGTCCACTCTTCTAAGCCCGATAAAGCGCATATCTCGCCTCTCGCTTTGCTTACAAGAATACAATTTCGAACCACTTGGAACGACTCTTTCTCTTTTCACAGCTGATTTAAGAGTACGTAGCTTTCAATGAGCACAAGATAGGAGTGCTTTTATAAAGCAGTGCAGTGCAGAGCCATATCGACACCTGTATTCAAAATGTGGTAGCCATGGTCAAGGCAGGTCCTGAAATCGATGGTATCTAAGTTACGTATGACTTCGTGCGCTTTGTCGTCCTCACAAATTAATTTGGTTGTTTTTCCAAAGGAAGAAGACTTGATATAAAGAAAGGTGTCCTCACCAAGACTTAGCTCCAGAGGCTAACGGATGGTCAAGATACTATCGCCAACTTTAAAATTGTTCTAAATGATTGAGCTGTGCATGTACACCAATTCATAAACAACAACGCCATCCCCGTGGTAGGAATGTACATGTATGTCATGTTACCCATTTTGTCATTTTTTTAAACTCCAGTTCAACATATGCAAGTGACACACTTTACATAGTTTAATCAAAACTCGGTCGATATTGTTGACAGCGATCTAGGGAGATACGATATACAGCATTTCTGAGGCAATGAAAAATTTCAATACCCCAATCCGCATTGTCATTCTCATCTTTAAAATTGCCGTGAATATACCAGTTGCCAGTCCTGGCGTTAAACTTAAAGTCGCCTCATACCTGTATCGACGCATTGGAATATTCCTCTTGCAGTCTGAGAAAATCTTCCTCGAAGAACAACACATTACATTGTTTAACCTTACCACTGCAATACGGGGAATCAGTCGGTGGGATGTATACACATATCATTATGAAATCAATTTTAAAATGTTATGCACTCATATTCAACATGTGGTCATGAGCATACTTCATCTCAGAGACTCCGTGGGCAAGGAAACTTTTCACAGGCATAACAGTACCACCTGATCTGCGACCAACGTGCGACAGTTTCACAGCCGGGGCATGGAATATTACGTAGTCGTTAGAGAGAAAAAAAAATCAAAATCTGGGTTCGTAAATGTCTCTCAAAGACAGCAATGTCAAATGGAGCAATATGGTACCAGAAACCTTGTTTGCCAAGCCTTGAGTTCAGTCCGTCTATATCCAACAGGCTAAACTTAGGCAAGGCTGAACATGTTCAGTGCAGGGCGAATGAAAAACACCCAAACTTTCATGGTTCCGCTGTCCAGCTTTTGAAGCAGTCGTGATGGGTCATAGGCTGAACCGTCAGATCAGCTTTTCCACATGCAAATGGTATTCAGCCGTGCCTCTGCGTTCCGTCACAGCCTGCCCACCCATACACCGCCGGATGCCAGAGGCATGTTGGCGTCCAGATTTTCGCCAACACACACATTTGCTGCATCTCTCACATCCAGTGCTCGTGGTTCTGTTCTCTCTAGTGCGTCCCCCTTTCCGAGCACACCTCCGCAGCTCCTCTTCTCTTTCCTCGACCTGTCGGACTTGCCCCGCGGTCTCTCAGCACCCACTCAAACATAGAGCTCTGTGACTGTGACTGCCGATGATGTCCCGTTTCCTTCGTGCGGCCGATGCTGGTCGGCATTTTCGCTTGTAGGGCCTGAGCCGTCTCGGTGAGCACGTGCATCTTGCGCCGGGAGAGTTGGTAGTGACGCCTGCTTTTGACTAGTTCCCTCGGGTGTAATCGATGGTGGCTTGTTGCAGACGGCAGCGTCAGATTCGAGAAGCGTTTCGAACTCTAGCCGATGGGAAATCGGATATGAATAATCTCTGCTGCACTGCGTCGTCCCTTCCTCGTCCCGAATTCTGCATTCAGGCTCACTGTCCCTAAACTGTTCGACTCGAACATTGTCCCTTCAGGTTCTTATCATGCCCTCCAATTTGGGAGGGGAGTTGATGTCTGTCAGCTGGATGGTGATGATGTTCCTATTATTCATTAGTCTCTGTCGATGGTGCTTGACTCTCTGCTCGGACTTGCTTTTGTTCCTATCTATTCCTGGAGGCTCACTGTACTGCCAATTTGATGCACATCTATCCTGTTTTCTCGCAGTCTCCACACGCGTTTCACTTCCTGTCTGGCGTCTGTCTGCTTTGTCTCTCTTGCCATCCAGTGAAGTGGGCCTGTCCTTGACACCGTGGTATAGTAGTCTGAGTTCTTTGTTCAGTCTGCCATTCTCGGCCTGCAACTCCATGTTACGCCTTCCAATTTTTAGCAATAAATCTTCCGTGTTCTTTCTGTTTCTTTCAATACTGACTGCATTTGGACATGCTGGTCATTCATCCATTTCACATGATGTTGCAAAGATGCCACACCGGCACCAAGGGTGTCAAGGTGGATAAGAAAAGTTCGTTCCGTACAGGCCAACCTACATGTTACGTCTGAGTTCAGCAGCTCATTTTTTTATTTACAATCTGAGTTTTCCGATGCAGAATCGCATACCAGTTGGGAAAGGTTTCATCTCTTCTTGAAGTGCTCCATTGCTATACACAGCACAAGGGATGGCATGTATATCGCCTGCCAGGATACGCCTGGCGGAGAGATCGTGTGGGTTGACATAAGGGGAATGAGGTTTCCAGACGCACATCAAAAGGAGTGTCAGAGTGAAGATCATCCCAACCCTAGATACAGCCTAGTATTAATACAGTTTGGTGTGGGGACCAAAAAAACAACAACCCGAGAGTCATCTTGTTTTTGCTCTGGAAGCGCTGGCAACTTCCACTCAATCCTTACCGTCTGTGCTACTCGGATTCTTCGTTCTCGCACCTGCGTGCATGCACACGCAGTGCACGCCAATCCGTTGTCTAAATAAGTCAACATCCAGCCCCATTTTGGCACTTGCAGGGAGCCGCTAGCAGCAGATGCCGATTGTAAAAAAAAGTATATCATGTTTCACAATCGGTTCTCAAACACTTTCTGCACAAGTCATTATCTCAGAAACAGCATACGCCTTCAGATCATTAGACAGAGTCGTTCTTTCGGTTCAAAGCACACATTCACATTCGCAGTTTTCACTCGACGACATGCAATAGGATCAGTCGTTACTAGTTGAAAACAACATATGTAGTCCTAGATTCCGGGCACAGTTAATGATACAGTCGAGCATAAGGAAGACCTCGAGCGGTGTCTTAACACATGAACACCAATCAGTCGCCACGACACAAGTCTCACAGGCTCTATTTCACAATGATAAACTGCATCAATCGTTGGTTCAGTGGAAGTGGGATTTAGCAATCTTTTATCAGACATACCAGCAGAAACGATTGCTTCAAAGCATGTGTAATTTACACTGTGTGCCCATCCCGCTCATACGATCGAGAACACAACTCATTCACTGATAGTCAGAAGGAGACACGCACACACACACACACACATACACACAGAGCAAGAGAGAGAGAGAGAGAGAGAGAGTATGTGTGTGTGTGAGAGAGAGAAAGAGAGAGAGAGAGAGAGAGAGAGAAGTGGGGGGGGGAGAAGAGAGAGAGAGTGGGACAGAAACAGACAGAAACAGACACAGACACATATATAGACATAGACACACACACACACAGAAACCACACACACACACACACACACACACACACACACACACGCACACACACACACACACACACAGAGAGAGAGAGAGAGAGAGAGAGAGAGAGAGAGAGAGAGAGAGAGAGAGAGAGAGAGAGAGGGTGATATCAAATTCCTAGATCTACTTACTGCAAGTACGGTCTAGTATATTGGTCTGAACGGTATTCCGTTTCAACTCGATTTGACTATGATATGAGCTGTCGCAGTTGAGGTTTTGGAGGCACTCCAGATAGGTCCTCGAGGCCCTGGCAGAACAGGCAGAAGAGACAGGTGTAATCAGGAATACATCTGATGAAAGAGTGATGTCATGGAGGGAGATGATCAGCAAGAGTGGCGGTTAAAGGAATATATTGCGCTAAGTATGGTACAACATGACGTAGTTGCTGCATGAATTATGCACAAATGAAAAAAGACACACCAAAGGAGGGAATGCACTAAAAGAAAGCTTAATTCATCCATAAATCGGCGCACATTGAGGCACGGGTGGATAGATGGTTGGATGATGTTTTACGGTTATCAGTCGGAAAGGGCTATTTAAAGATTATGAAAACCCTTTCAAACTGTTTACCATTAATTCTAGATTAAAACCCTTTTACAAGTTAGAAGCAAAAATTGGACATGAACAATTATTATAGTATATTTCAAAATTTATCATAAAGATATACACAGTGTATAAATATCATCACAGAAAGTAGGTTCTTGAAAATATCACAGGTAGAATTTGATATTAACACTCTGTTTTACGACAGTAAAACTGGAGAATTTCCATCAGAATTTGCCTCACAGTCAGCCTGCGTCTGCAGGCGAGGCACTCTTGTGGAAGCTAAAGCCGATTCTTAACTGGTGTTTGCCATGTCTTAGCAAACACTTGTCAAGTATTCGGTCAAAATTTGTCGGGTCTTGTGATATATTCGCTGACTATTTGGTCAAGTGCTCCGGTTCTTAATTGGTTTTCGCCAAGTCTTGGCAAACATTTGCCAAGACTTGGGATATGGCTCTAAAATCCTTTGTTTGTGAGATCTTGGCTTGGTTTCGTCAAGCTATTAAGAAGCTAAAGATTTGCAAAGGCTTGGCGCAATAGTTGCCCATTTTTGGCCGAATGTTTGCCAATAAGTAATTTGCCAAGACTTGGTGAATATATTACCCAAGATTTATTTGTCAATTAAGAACAGGCTTAAGACCGCAACAAATTAAGAATAAGTTAACAAGGAATGGCCTATCTGGGAATGACACAGGGCAGCCCCATCCCTCCTCGAAAGAGAGAGCGAGGACTGTTGCTCCCCCCAGGTAGGAGACACTTTGTGTAATCTGTTTGTCACTAATTTAGCGAAGGGACACGTTTTCAGAATGAAACATAGAAATCACACCATGACATGTTTGTGGTACCTACTAACGTGCTTTGGAAAAGATTTATAAAACGCCAAGTGAAAGCTGACAACATTCTTATATTAAATGTTATTGAACTCTTTTCCATTCTCTTCCCCCCCCCCCCCCCCTTTTTTATCGCTAGTGCAGGTTGCAGATAAAAATAAACTCTTGTTAAAATTGCTTGTTTTATCATTAGGCATATACCAACCTTTTATCTACATTCCTCAAAATGTTCAATGCGAAATTAAAATAATTATACACGATCCAAAGTATTGTTTTAATCGTTTCAAATGGAACGAATCTAAAAACAAGGAATGGAGGAGAGTCATACATGTGGTAGTAGCATCTACAAGAAGTAAGTCGAAAGCGTGACAAATGGCGAGTTAAGTACAGTGTTAATGACGTGAGGCAACCCCATGGCATGAAAACAGTACCGGCATACAGTTGATTTGGCCGCCATTTTGTTGAGTGCAGCGTCAATGTAGGCGTTGGTACACTGAGTCAGCTTCTCGCAGGCCGGAGCAGCGTGCAATGATCCCACTGAAAGCAGACACGCTCACGTGAGTGGCCTTGGTCCACTTCGCCTCTAATTAACTCTTTGTGGACACACCTGACGCCAAAGATCCTGAAATGGCACAGGTTGCTCGATCGACTCCCTGCAGAGCCCTGCCAGCACTTGGAACAGACCACTTGCAATGTTCATGCTCATTCACAGTAACCTCGTCTGGCGAGAAGCGAGTGGCTCCATCTATAACTATAACCGCCGCCACCACATCCCCACCCCCACACCCGCTTGAATTAAGCAAGTTAAGGTCAGACAACCGTCTGCTGGCGGTGAGGTTTACACAGGTGTGCTACTGGGATGTTTCACAAATAAAACTACGCAAATGATTCCAGTCAAAGCGTCTTCATTGGGATCAAAAAAATTCTTTTAACAGTATTGAATAAAAATAGTAAATTATAACACTGGATCCATAAAACATTTCCAAACATTTCCAAATAGATTCTGACGGTCTGTTGAGGCAATGATATTTAGTTGCTCCTGCAATCAATAGTCCTCTCTTTCAGCATGTTGAAAAAACCGCATGTGATATTTGCCGCAGCTACAACAAAACCCCGTCACATGAGAAGCGTTCGTTTCGAATCGGGTGACTACAGAGAAGAGGAGCTAACATTACCTGTACTTGCACGCGCTGATACAAAATGCTGTGCCATAGTACCATCACATGTGTTTATTCTGGCGTGTAATAATGCTGTGTTTGAGTATTTTTCAGGGCATCTTCTTTTTCATATTTGTGTCACCACAGGGTCCACGTGAAAAAATACCTATAGTGTTCAAAACTAAAGTACATTTTGCGAATGTCGTCTTTCAAACTATACATTCCACTCACTGGAAAGCTCGGAATGCTTAAACCTCATCAACCGATTTACTCCCAACCAACTCCTCAATCTGTTCGCGTGAGCACCATCTCTCTTGGATAGCAATATTCTCACACTCTCGAGAAGTTTCTACGGTTGAAACCCAGATCTGCGCGGAGCAGCTAAACGCAGTGTTTGGATAGAATTGCACATCGAAAATCAACGACAGCGAGCATTTCTCCTTTCGTTACGATACATTCCAACCTATTGCACGCACTTGCATTCTGTCATTCATACATTAAACTTTATTCCTCTCGCACATGGCATAGATACAACACTCACTAGATAATTTTATGTATATCTCGCACAAGCGCTCCGGGGGAAAGACACGGAAAAACGGGGAGATCACTCTGTCGGAAATCTCGCTGAAATTAGCAGAGTGCGCGGTCTTAGTAATGTATGGTCTTTGGTTTAACTACGTAAATAAAGATCCCACGTTTACAAGGATTGCACAGCAATCGCAAGAACAGCCCGATCGATCGATGCTGGCATGCATGTGCAGTGATGTTGCACTTGGGTCTTAATTCAGTCGCGGTACTTGTGTATGAAGCGCTGATTGCACTTCGAGTGGTGTGAATGAGATGAGTCTTGCATTAGAAATTCCATCAACCCTAGTGGGGAATGAGCACATTTCAAGTCTGTACTTGAATAACAATTAAAGGTACTGCAGCGCCTCTGGTATGCACACAGCCACACATTGTCTGCCCTGTTGCCACAGGCTCTGTGCATCAGATTTTGGGAAATGTTTCACCTTCGGTGCCTCCAAGTCTGTACTTGTCCCTGGCAACAGAAGCACTGTTGTCCTTTCATAAGCAGAATTATTTCCTCTCCAGCATGTATAATCGTAGAGTTTCCTATTGATATCAGAGTTTTAATCTCTGAAACGTCCTGCTAGATATAAATACTGGAATAATGCCAAAGAGTGTCCATCAGAACAACTATTTCCTGAGCTCATAAAACATTGGTATATTTTTCGAAGCAAAATCAGTCATTAGGGATTCTCCATGTCCTAGAAATATTATGTCAACGGAAAGTCCCACATAGAAGAAGATAGGCGATCGGACTTAATTTAGATCAGGTCAAATTTGGATAATGAATAAAGTCAATAATTGAGAGGGAAAAGCGAACCACTGCCCACTGACAGGTAAAGCGTTGCGGTGTGAAATACTTACAGGTGAGGATTAGGATCACGCCAACAGAAAACTTCACCTGCACAGCCATTTCGTTGTCGACAACTTTTCATCCGATGCCGAGGAAACTGCTAACTGGACAAAACAACATAACATAACATGACGAAACGTAACGTCACGTCATATAATGTAACATAACGTTACATAACGTAAGATTACGTAACATGACTATAACATTACAACAGAATAGAACACAACACAACACAACACAACAAAAACAAAACATATACTCTGTTCATTCAAAATATCGACATTAAAATCACATATCACTGGCATTAGGTAAATGACCATGTACAACGGAAGCTTCAAAGTGCAAGACAAAAAGTTACAAACAAGAGGTCACTCGAAATCGAACAAAGGTAAGAGACTGCATTGCCAGATTTTCTGATCATGCTGCAGTTGTAGAATGTAATAAGCCGTCTATTCGAGTATTTGTCAAGTGGTATTTCTTTTTCGATATCCAAACCTCTCGGGGCTCCGAACGGTTTATGTCATTTCTAAACAATAGAAAACAGTTAAGGAAAGAATAATGTTATTCATTTAATGACTGAACTATTGTCCGTTACTAGGGTACTCACATTGCTTTTGTTCCCCAACTGTCAAATAGCTCGGATGCTCAACAACGACGACGACGACGACGAGGCGCTGTGCCAAACATTTGGGCAATTAAACGAACGAAAAAAATGAAGGAATCACGTGCCTACTCTTGCAAGTAAGTTGTCCGTACTCCGATCTGACTTCTGGTCTTGTCAAGAAAAAAGGTGGATGAAGAAACGGTGAAATAAATTGTCATAGAAACCCAGCGAAGATTTGTGTTCCTTGGCCACCGAGGCAATTCAAGTCCAACGGTTGTCCAAGTCAAATGTTCGGAATGATTTCCTACTCATTCAGAGAGACCACGAATACAGCACGATAGATCGACAACAAGCATGAACAAGTAGCTTCCAGAGCGCGAGACAAAAGCACTTGTTGTTTTACTTTTTTTATTCCCTCTTGTGACGTCACTCCTGACGTACATTTATCAAGAAAGTTAACTTGTGGGGGAAAAAAAGTGCCCAGTCCAAGAGCAGCCTTAACAAAGACTTAGCCACTGCCACCCACACTCTGCCAATCAAGAGGTCAGATAAAGAAATCAATACACGCACTTGTAACAGAATAGTTTGCCTTTGATATTCATTTAGCAGTTGGTATCAAAGATCTATGGTATCTGTGTGTTTTTGGGGGGCAGAATCTTTGACAACGATGTATGGGTCTGGAGCGGAATGCTGTGTCTAGAGTGACCTGCATTTCTCATGATGATACGTGTCTTCTTTCTCACTCAGTTTTGGTGGATCTGACTGAAAGTTTCTAGGAGGGTTCCAATTATTTGTTGTGCTTTTTTGTGACATTGTTCAGTCTGGCGGCGTCTCTCTTGCTGGTGTGACCTCCACGACAGACTACAGCACACATCTATACACTACTCATAACAGCATAGTAGAATGTCTTTGGCAACATTTTATCTACGCCGATTAATCTCAGTTTAGGCAGGTAATAAAGTCGGGTCAATATTTTTTCACAATATACTCTGTGTCTTTCCAGGTCAGTCCATTATCAATCACTACCCATTTTCACTGCGTTTCCATGTATGATCACTGATTCTGGTACACTACTCTTTCGCCTAAACTCATAACTCATATAACTCATAACTCATATCATTTTATTAATCCATAAGGAAATTAAATTGGTCAGCAGCATACATGGGTCATTAATGATTATAAAAGTTATAATAAAACTCAGAAAACCATGATAATGAAATTAAGTAATATGTATGACTACAATGCCCTTTTACTTGCACACAGCATGACACACCAACACATACATACATGCATACATACATACATACATACATACATACCTACATACATACATACACACATACATACATACATATACACACATACATACATACATACATACATACATACATACATACATACATACATACATACATACATACATACATACATACATACATACATACATACATACATACATACATACATACATACATACATACATACATGCATACATGCATACATGCATACATGCATACATGCATACATGCATACATGCATACATGCATACATGCATACATGCATACATGCATACATGCATACATGCATACATGCATACATGCATACATGCATACATGCATACATGCATACATGCATACATGCATACATGCATACATGCATACATGCATACATGCATACATGCATACATGCATACATGCATACATGCATACATGCATACATACATACATACATACATACATACATACATACATACATACATACATACATACATACATACATACATACATACATACATACATACACACACACATACATACATACATACATTCATGCTAAGCTAGATAGTTATTATACATGCTAGTGTCAACACCAACGCACACAGTGCCAAATGACCAAAAATAAATCCACCATGACCTTAAATCTAACCTAAAGAAATGCACATATCTTTTGTTTTGTTACGTTTAAGTAGAGATACTGCTCGATGCACCATTTGGTATATTCGTTAACAGTTTGGCAGTATCCCGTGTCATCGTCACAATTGATTTTACCGACAAAAACCGTGTCGTCAGCTAATTAACAAGACAACAGTCTTATATTGCTCTGAAGTCAGAATTAACAGAAGAGAGTAAAAATGAATGGCGCGAGGACTGTGCCATGCGGAGCGCTCATGCGTGCCTTGTTGGACGCCTCCACGTCAGACCTGCTGGCATTCACACTATCACATAGCAGCCTGTCTGTCGGGTAACCGAATCACCAGAATACAACAGGCACTGACAGTCTTTCACCGAGAAGTTTATGAACGAGGATATTTGGTTGTATGGTATTCAAGGTACTTGAAAAGTCAAAAGATAAACGTTCTCGGATTCTCTAAATAAAAGTATATACGCCGTAGTACACACAGGATAACATCGTCTGTACTTCCGTATTTTTCCTCTTGGAAAGCAAACTGTTGGGATCAAGGATGCCTTTCGCAAGTATTGTGAGTTTCGAAAGAACTACTCTTTCACTTGCATGATACAGGCGGCGAGTGCAACAGGTCTGAAATCACTCACACAGGAAATGACAGATTTCTTTGGCACGATATTTTCCACATGGTAGGTATGATGTTACGACGAAAGCACTTATGAAACACAGGGGCGGATCAGTTCTTTTTTGGGGGGAGGGGAGGGGGGGGGGGAACTGTGAACGCGCAAAGTGCTCAGCCGGCACAGCAAAGCGGGGTGGGGGGGTGGGAAGGGGGGGGGGGGGGAGAAGGCTGCAAAATGGTCTTATCTGGCGCATTTTCATGAAAAAAATTCGATATATGTATATATTTTTTTCTGTTGGGGGTGGGTGGGTGGGTGGGTGGTGGTTCCGGAAACCCCGGAAACCCCTCCCTCGTCCACCCCTGAAACAGAATTAAAACTATAGATCGGCAAGCTGGTCGGCGCGCACTCTCGGCGAGATGTTGTGTGGGCAATTCGCTTTGCACGTCTGTACTCATCTGAGGGCATGATGAACTTCATCCTAAGTCGTTGTGAATTGGTGACTATCTGGTGTCTATATGGCTGCTGTACACGAACTTAAGAATTAGATAACTGTTGAAGTTGCCGTGAGAAGTCGTGGTTGTCAAACCTTTCATAGAAACCGATTGAGCTCGTTCGCATGATCAATATTGTTAATCATGAGACTTAAGATTTTATTGACCTTCTTATGACCGCTATGGAGCTTCATCCATTTCCACACATTCTTCGTGTTGTTCTGAGAAACATTTTTTCATTCCTGTCTCCCATATCTCTGTTTTTCGCATTGAATTTCAGCCTTCAACTCCTTTTGAATCGCCTAGAACTCTTCCTTCCATTTAATTTTTTTTCTTTCTATTTAATGTTCTTGGTATTGCAAGGTTTAAATTGTGACTGATTTCTAGGAGATGAAGCAGTCGGCACAAAAGTTGATGTTCACAGTAACTGTGTCGTTAAGCTCCTCGATATCAGTTGCCGTCTTTTGAAAGAGTTCCCAGTCGGTGCATTGGAGTGCTCTCTTCAGCTTGTCCACACAGTCCTCGCTCCCTTCCCTCAACAGCTCAACTCCGTCGCACCTGACGCCCTGCAAAACCCAGTTTTATCGATCGGAGCATCGGCTCTGTCACGTGACTAATAAATGTGACCGTGCATGCGAAACATGGCTAAAGTACAATATGCAAACCACTCTTTTCGAGAAAACGCTGAGTGATGTTGTCAGCGTTTCAGTCATGAATACGCTTTTCTGATATTTACGTCACGAGAAAAAAAAGTGATTAAAATAGCTCCTATTGTCATTTTTCGAACTTTTACCTTGATGTCTCATGCCCGGTCTCAACTGTTTAGGTCCCCTCTGCCATCTGTGTCGAGCAAAGAATATGATTCGTGTGCAGTTTGGGGAAGAAAGCAACGAAATAGGCTACGAAGTTCCACCTCATTACAGCAATAGAGTTTCAACTCTCCCAGGATGGTGAATAAGCTCACGTGTTTGTGTAAGGCGACATCCATCGGCTTTATATGCATGGCTTATTAGAACCTCTCGCACCTAATCCAGTGATTAACCAAACACTTCTTTCTCTGCAACGGCGTATTCGGCGTCCACTGTGGATTGTTTTTGTTTCGAACAGGAAAGTAAGTCGATGGAGACTTAGTCAATGTGACAACAATCCTTCTCTAAAATCTGGAGACTTTCTCAGTAAGTTTGGTTTCGTAATCGAGTTTTTTCCCCCATTTACATGCGAGAGGTCTTTCCCGAAATTACAATGAAGGGCAAAAAAAACCACAACACAACCACTCTTCAAATCGATATGACGTCAACCTGCCTTCAAATCCATGGATTGTTTTTAAATCGAAAATAAAGTGTTCATCAATGAAACTAACCATTATGTTTGACTACAATAGTAGTTGGTGTCAGCTGCAACAGACGCAGTTTTGAGGAGTCGATCTAATTCCTGCTCCTCTCTCTCTCTCTGTCTCTCTGTCTCTGTCTCTCTCTGTCTCTCTGTTTCTATGTCTCTCTCTCTCTCTCTCTCTCTCTCTCTCTCTCTCTCTCTGTCTGTATCTATGTATGTATCTAATATAGCGATTTATTCTAGCAATCTAATCAAACGATCTAATATAGCAATCTAATATAGCAAAATAATCTAGCTATCTAATGTAGCTATTTAATCTAACTATTTAATCTAGCGATCTAATCTAGCTATCTAATCTACTATAATCTGCTATAAAATATCTAATATGTCTGTGTGTCGGTATGTGTGTCTGTCTGTGTGTCTGCCTGTGTGTCTCTCTGTCTGTCTGTCTGTCTGTTTGTCTGTGTGTCTGTGTGTCTGTGTGTCTGTCTGTCTGTCTGTGTGTCTGTCTGTGTGTCTGTGTGTGTGTGTGTCTGTCTGCGTGTCTGTCCGTGTGTCTGTCTATCTGTCTGTCTGTCTGTCTGTCTGTCTGTCTGTCTGTCTGTCTGTCTGTCTGTGTGTCTGTCGTTCTGTCTTTCTGACTGTGTGTGTGTGTGTGTCTGTGTGTGTGTCTGTGTGTGTGTGTCTGTGTGTGTGTCTGTGTGTGTGTCTGTGTGTGTGTCTGTGTGTGTGTCTGTGTGTGTGTCTGTGTGTGTGTGTCTGTGTGTCTGTCTGTCTGACTGTCTGTCTGGCTGTGTGTCTGTGTGTCTCAGTGTGTGTCTGTGTGTGTGTCTGTGTGTGTATCTGTCTATCTGTGTGTGTGTCTGTGTTCCTGTGTTTGTGTCTGTGTGTGTGTGTGTCTGTGTGTCTGTCTGTGTGTCTGCCTGTCTGTGTGTCTGTCTGTCTGTGTGTATGTCTGTGTGTCTGTCTGTGTGTCTGTCTGTCTGTGTGTCTGTCTGTCTGTCTGTCTGTCTGTCTGTCTGTCTGTCTGTCTGTCTGTCTGTCTGTCTGTCTGTCTGTCTGTCTGTCTGTCTGTCTGTCTGTCTGTCTGTCTGATCTCACCCTCTAATCACTCACGATTGTGCTTCGGTCAGATATGGTCGTGTTTCTGCGAGCCTCGCAGGTAGTGAGCAGTGTGTTTAGTGCAGGAAACCCAACGTATGATCTCGACAACAGCGTGAACTTTACTTGGTGGGAAGAACTTGCCTAATATGTAATCTGGAAATTTTGTTTTTTTAATTTTGAACTCCTATTTTAACTTTTAGCGCTGTTTTGAAATTTACGCACATTCTTGCTTTGGAATGAACAGAAAGGTGTTGGAGAGGCTCTTGTGATGTGAGAAAGGGTGTTTTAGTGGGAGAGGACCCGATGTATCATTACAAAACTGCTGTCGACTTTAAAAGAATGCCAGGTAGGCATACCAAAAAATTATGTTCCTTGACTGTTGATCACTGGCTTAGCCAGACGGAGTTCTGATACGCCATGCAGTCAAAGGATGTCGAAGTTGTACAAACACGTGAAGTCATTCACTCTCCTGAGAGAGTTGGAACTTTATCCCTTCCCACACTACGCATAAATAATTTTCTTTACTAGACACATATGCCAGAGGGGACCCCACCATTTGCTAGTCATGTGACGGATCAGATGCTCCGATCGATAAAACTGGGTTTTGCATAGCGTCAGGTGCAACCGATTTCATTAGTTGAAGTACAGTTTCGTTTGGTTTGCAATTTTCTCGGCATCGTATGAAAAGTTGTCAGGCAACAGTGCGAACTGGCCTTGTTAGTGAAGTTCTCTGTTGGCGTGATCGCTATCCTCACGTGTAAGTATTCCACAAGGCAACGTTTTATTTGTCACTGAGCAATGGTTGGCCTACCACTAACTTTATTCATGATCCAAATCTGACCTGATAAAATGTTGTCCTATTGCCTATCTTCTTTCCAGCGGGCCTTTCCGCTAACAAAATTTTTCCAGGACGTAGCAAACTCCTCACTATTTATTTTGCTTATTAGACAACTGACGTATTTCAGGAACGTTGTTCTGTTTAATACTCTTAGACATTAACACACTGTAAGTATCTAGCGGGACATTTTAAAGATTGAAAATCTTACATCAATAGGAAACTACGATTAGACAGGCTGGGAAGGTAATAAAACAGCTTATGAAATTATTATACATGCAGATTGCGAAAATACAATAGTGCTGCTGTTGCAAGGGACAAGTACAGACTTGGAGGCACCGAAGGTGAAACATTTCCCAAACTCTGATGCACAGAGCCTGTGGCAACGGGGCAGACAATGCGTGGCTGTGTGCATACCAACGGGCGCTGCAGTGCCTTTAATTGTTATTCAAGTAAGACTAGAAACGTGCTCATTACCCAGTAGGAATGATGGAATTAATACAGCAAGACTTGCCTCATTAACACCATACAAAGTGCTTAACGTTTCATGTACAAGTCTCACGACTCATTGAAGATTCAAATAGACGTGCAACATCACTGCACATGCATGCCGGCATCGGTAGACTGGGCTGTTTTTGCAATTGCTGTGCGATCATTGTGAAAAAGAGAGGCAATAAACGAAACACATTTCACCATCTCTATCCAGTGGTGTTAGAAGAATGTGATTTATTCCAAATAAGGCGCGTTCACAGGAAATCATTTGTGTACGTATTGTTTGTGAACTATCCCTGTGTCGCCCTCGCCACAAGCAGATGTGAAAGTGTAGATATGATATATAACGTCTGAGCCACTATGCCTTTCCCCAGAAGAGGCTGCTGTACACAAAGTCGTTGCTCACAGCGTCATGCTCTGGCCAGCGACAGGGCCGGCAGGGTTTGTTTAAGTTGCGAACGACTTCATGACGTCGTGTAGATAAAGGGGGGATGTCAAACTCCAAACGTTGTAGTTGTTTCGAAAAATATGTTTCCAGCACTTGACAATTGACAGCGTCACAATCGGTTCACAGCAATATTATACAGTAACTGCAGTTCACACTCGGAAGCTTGATCCCGTGAGGACACGGTTGCGTCACGTGACACGTTAAAAGCAAGTCCGGGCTGACTACGTAAATTAACTAGGCAACGGCCCTGTCCTTGGGATTCACGTGACAACTGGACACTTCCACAATGCTATGGCAGTTTCCAGCACTTTACGACACTCGCATCTACCCGCTCCCAGCAACGCTTGACAAGGCCGAAAAGGGACACTGACAATTTTCAAACGGATCAGCATCGTTCATAGCAAAAACACAAATATAAATGAATGTATGCCCCAACAAATGCGAGATTTCCCGCAGTTTTAGACTAGCCATCTTTATTCGTTTACAACTTGTTCATCAGCATAATTGTTTGCATTACTATTGGCAAACACGCGTGAGTCTTTGTGGTTCTCTTAAGAACAATGGCTAATCTGTTTGAAAATGGTCAGTCCGAGTTGCAACTAGTAACGCTGTGCTTCGAACCGTTAAAAGCTCTGTGGTGACTGGTGTGTCCACAAAGAGTTAATGAGAGAAACGCGAAATGGACCAAGGCAGCTCACGTGAGTGCGTCCGCTTTCAGTGGGGTCGATGCACGTGGCTGGGACCTGCGAGAAGCTGACTGAGTGTACCAACACCTTCATGACCGCTGTGAATGGACATTCGGACAACACGATCCTATGCCGGTACTGTTTTCATGCCATGAGGTTGCATCGCGCCATGGACACTCTGCTTGACTCGCCATTTGTCGCGCTTTTGACTGTGTTCTTGTAGAGGCTCCCACCACATGCATTACTCTCCTCCATTCTTTTCTTTAGAACTGTTCCATTTGGAACTATTAAAACAATACATTGGATCGTTAATATTCATTATACTTTTGCATATACAAACTTTAGACATGCAGGTTAAAGGTAGATACATGGCTAATGATAAACAAATCATTCTTACAAGAGTTGCTTTTTCATCAGCAACCTGCGCGATCAGCAAGAAAATGAGTTAAATTTGAGAATGGAGGAGAGTTTTTAAAAACATCTTTTATCAGAATGTTGTCAAGTTGCATGTAACGTTTTAAAAGACTTTTCCAAGGGACGCGAATAGGTCCCCATTATTTCTCTTGTTCCAAGTTTAAAAACTCAAAATGTTTTGGAGTATCTTTATGTACTTCCTGTGTTTCTATCTGTCTTGGAAATGTTCCCTTCACAAATGCGAGAGGTGTTGGCCAGTCAACTGGCGTTATTTCGCCCCTGCTGCAATATTTCACTATTTGCAGATTAATTAAAGTTCCCCCCCCCACCCCACCCCCACCCCCCACCCCCCCCCCCCCCTTTTGAAGTGCCCTTTTTACATTTGTGCATTTATTCACGCATTAAAGATGTCAAATTCTACGATACCTAGCTCACAATGTCCCTTTTCCCACCACTCTTGCTGATTATCTTCATCCGTGACATCACTCTTTCATCAGATGTATTCCTGATTACATCTGTCTCTCTCCCTGTTCTGCCAGGGCCTCGAAGACCTATCCGGAGCGCCTCAAAAACCTCGCAGGCCCATTTCAGAGTCAAATCGACAACATCGTGGAGACCACTCGCAGAAAGATGGATAAGACTCAACGCAGTAAGTAGTTCTAGTAATTTGATACATCCTCTCTCTCTCTCTCTCTCTCTCTCTCTCTCTCTCTTCTCTCTCTCTTTCTCTTTCTTTCTCTTCCTTCTCTCTCTCTCCTCTCTCTCTCTTCCTCTCTCTTTCTTTCTTTCTCTCCCTTTCTCTCCCTCTTTCTCCCTCTCTCTCTTTCTTTCTTTCTCTTTTCTTTCTTTCTCTCTCTCTCTCTCTATCCATCCATCCATCCATCCATCCATCCATCCATCCATCCATCCATCCATCCATCCATCATTCATCCATTCATCCATCCATCCATCTATGTCTCTGTCTATCTCTCTCTTTCTCTGTCTGTCTTTCTATCTGTCTCTTTATCTCTTTATGTATCTCTGTGTCTGTCTCTCCGTCTCTCTGTCCGGCTCTCTGTCTCTCTATCTCTCTGTCTCTCTCTCTGTCTCTCTCTCTCCATCCACCCTCCCTTCCCTTCCTCCTTCCTCCCATCCCTTCCTCCTCTCTCTCAATCTGTCTCTCTCTCTCTCTCTCTCTCTCTCTCTCTCTCCCTCCCTCCCTCCCTCCCTCCCTCCCTCCCTCCCTCCCCCCCCCCTCTCTCTCTCTCTCTCTCTCTCTCTCTCTCTCTCTCTCTCTCAGTGTGGTGGGGTACGGGCAGTGCTAGCCGTTTAGCCTTTCTCCTTCACGTGTAGTGAGAATCAAACTGCTTCTCCTCCCGGTTGTAGATCCATCGATTGCATGATTTTATTAGTAGATTCTTTTCTTGCAGTATCCCTAGTATGCATTCGTGTACCGTGAATTCCGTAGTTTTTAAGCGTTGTATTATGTTGGAGCCCTTTGTAAAGGAATTTACGTAGGAATATCAAAGAGTAGAGATGCGTTCCGCCCACCACCATCTGGGCATGTGGGGCATCCTTAATCTCCCAACAACTATCTGGGAAGAAATCCAAGAGAAGATACATGGGTTAAATGTGGTGCCTTCAGCTGGCCAGAGCAGAGTGTTTATAGAAGGAGCGATAGTGCCTGTGGGAACAAAGGGAGAAGCCCTGTCAGATCAGAGGGAGAATGGAGTTATGTTCAGAATATATTGGGCTCTTAGTTGGCGCGTTTTTGTGTTGGAGTGTGAAAGTTAAAAATAATCTCTAATGGGTCAGAGGTTCTGGGACTGTCTCAGCCATTGAAAACGGAGGGGTGGAGCCAGAGGAGAGAAGGGTTGGAGGGGGAGAGAAGGAAAGGATAGAGAATTAGGCACGCGAACAGGGAAGGGAGCGGACACAGTTTGTGTCGGGTGCCCTTTTATGCAGGTTTGTAAGGAAGAAGAATAAAGGAGTTAAAAAAGTCACCGACCCAACTTGTCCTCTCGATATCCCATCCACGCTACAAAATCTACTGCCATGCTCGACAGCCACGCCACCTACCACATCAGTCTTAGTCTCTGTCTTTCTCTCTCAGTCTATGTCTGTCTCTATGTCTCTATGTCTGTCTGTCTCTCTCTCTCTCTCTCTGTCTGTCTATCTATCTGTCTGTCTGTCTCTCTGTCTATCTCCATCTCTCTGTCTGTCTCTCTGTCTGTCTCTCTGTCTCTCTGTCTCTTTATATCTCTGTCTATCTCTGTCTCTCTGTCTCGCTGTCTCTGTCTCTCTCCTTCTCTGTCTATGTCTCTGTCTGTCTCTTTGTCTCTCTGTCTGTCTCTATCTCTCTGTCTATATGTCTGTCTGCCTGTCTGTCTGTCTGTCTGTCTGTCTCTCTCTCTCTCTCTCTCTCTCTCTCTCTCTCTCTCTCTCTCTGAGTCTTAGTATGTTTTGTTGTGAAGGTTTTAGAATGTGCTAGAATGAAGTCGTGGCTTCAAGCTCTTTTGCAAGCCTCCTCGACCTTGTCGTTGCTTAGTTACGTGACAGAGTGACTTCGAAGAAGTGTCATGTGACGTCATTCAAACTGCTTCCAGATGGTCGAGGGGATCCTGATTGATGTGAGAAAATTCTGAAACCTGTAAAATGGTATATAAGGAGCGATGGCAGGCATGTGAGCGAGAGCGCACGACAGAGACAGAGAACATGCGTCAAAGCGCAGAAACAGCGATTTGGTTCTCACGGGATCAATCTCCAAGAGTTAAGAGCATCTATGGTACTGACGATTTATAATTTTGTCATTGTGTATCGACCAGTGCAGGAATAATGTTTTTAAAACGATCACCGGATCTTGTGGACTTTGACTTACCGGTGCAAACGAGAAGAACCACCGCACAGACAGGATTTTACAATGGAGACACATCATAATAACTGGTTCCCAGACGGTGAATCAGTTGAAGTAGTGACAGTTCACAGTGGACATAGACGGCGAGAAACGCATAACCTAATCATCTGCAGGCGCCAAGGCTATGGAGCAACCATCAAAAGATATTACAACGATTATGAGACTATATTGCTCGACACATAAAATCAGCAGAGAGAAGCACAATAGAAGGTTAACGACATTACAAGCAGAAGGAACGGAAAGAAAATGAATATTGCCAGCAGATGGAGGCAGAAGAGAGACAGCATCGCAGCAAGAGGCCAACCATCGCCAAGAAGAGGCTGAGTATCGCCAACAAAAGCTATACGTCGCCAGCAGAAAGAGATAGAAGAAAAAGAATACCACAATAGAAGGAAAAAGAGATGGAATTATCGCCAGTGGAAGGTGCTCGAAGAGAAGAAATATCGCCTGTGTCAGGAAGAGTTATTGCAGACCATCAATGCTAGGACAGAAGGACTGAAGATGGAAATCGAAGCTATGAACTTTCACCTCGTAGGGGAGATAGATCGCCATGACTGTAATCTCCAGCAAGAAGCAGCACCCCTCAACTCTCTTGAAAGGAAAGTAACCCAGCTTGACACCGTCATCTGCAGGCTGGAAAGAAAGATCAAAGAGAGTGTAGAAATGAAGCCAAGTCTCTATTTTCCAGCCAGACGCTACACCGGGGACGACCCTGTAACCCCCAAGCAACTCCAAGTCGAGGTGTCGCCGTTCGTACCCACACCCAGCCGTTCGTCCACTCCTGCGGCCACAAACTTACGACGGCAAGGCATCGTGGGATGTGTACTACATCCAGTTTGAGGTGACCACGCAGATTAATGGCTGGGGTGAACAGGAGAAAGCGAGATTCTTCATCCCCAGCCTGACGGGACAGGCGCCAACAGTCCTAGAAGCCATGGCAATCGTGGGCAGGAACGACTATTTCGTGACAGGTTTCAATATACCTGGAATGCTGACCAGGCTAAGACGCTGCTCTACGCCAGAAAATGTAAGAAAGGCGAATCTCTCATTTAGCTGGTAGCTGACATCAACCGACTGGTGAGGCGAGCTCACCCTGCCTGAACAGGGCGTGAATTGACGACCTGGCCCGATAGACGTTCCTGGACTCACTCGTCGACAAAGTAAAACGTCAGGTGCAGGTATTGGCTCCAACCACCCTGGAAGAAGCAGTCAACACCAGTCTCCACATTGAGGCCATTACCCAGCATGAAAAAATGACCCAGCGAACTTTCCACCCGCAGAGGATCAGAGCCACAGATAACGTAGATGTGTCAGAGGGTGATGGCGGCACTCTATCAGACCAAGTTTCGTCAATTAATGGAGGAACTGCTGGAAAAGACGTGTCGCTCCTCTCATCAGGAGGGCCAGCGTGAACAGACCCGGTGCTATAATTGTAACTTGATGGGCCACATCGCTCGCCACAGAAACCAGCCCCTCAGGCAAGGTCTGCCAAGACCGAGGGGACTACCACAGGCCAGGAAAACATGAGTACATGGTCAATCCCCCAGCCTCTACTCGCTTGTTGAAACCGTGTCTTTGACAAGCGGAGATACGCGAGCATGATTTGGAGTTTGACTGTGTGCGAGGTGCATCCCTGGCACAAGATAGGAGAACGCCGCACAGACGGAACATTACGAAGGAGACAATCGAAACGGTTTCAAAGAATGTATCATTCTTACTAACAGAATCTAAAATAGGTTTTCCTCTTTTATTGTGCTGCACTGGAATATTTTGCCTCAAGAGCTATATCTATGTAAGAAAGGCACTACTGCCTAATTTACTACCCTTGTAAAATAGAGTCAGTTTGTTCGTGTTCTCTCTGCCTGCCTGCCTGCCTGCCTGCCTATCTGCCTAACTGCCTGCCTGTCTGTCTGTCTGTCTGTCTGTCTGTCTGTCTGTCTGTCTGTCTGTCTGTCTGTCTGTCTGTCTGTCTGTCTCTCTCTCTCTCTCTCTCTCTCATATGTAAATCAGGCAGGACGCATAATTTGTCGCAGTGACACCTTATTTGTCTATCCGACCACATCCAATGCAATGTTCTCTGTGACTGTCTTCTATGAGCTCCTCCACTGCCACACCCCTTTCTCGCTGTAGCTCGCATGCAGGCGGCAAAATGGCATCCACGCGAAGGCCGACTGACTCGTTGCATGCGTTGTATTCCGGACAGCATTTGTGTCTCATTTTTGCCAGACAGTGAGAAGATTTCTCAGACTGTGATAGGCAGGGGTATGAATAAATACTACTCATGTTATTTAGACGAAATTAAGATAATCTTTGGCTGAGCTCTCTAAGGGCTGTGGGCGCGTACGTGGTGTTGGAGCGGCACTGAATGGTCGTCTGCTCGCGCGCTCGCTGCCTGCCCGCCTGCCTTCCTGTCGCTCTCTCTCTCTCTCTCTCTCTCTCTCTCTCTCTCTCTCTCTCTCTCTCTCTCTCTCTCTCTCTCTCTCTCTCTCACACACACACACACACACACACACACACACACACACACACACACACGCACACACCGTGTGAAATATATGACACTATGAGTCGCAGTGCCCAAGCTCAAAGACCCATCAGGAACGCGCATTGACATAAATGGGTTTGATCACACCATTGGGAGTTGGGCGGGTTGGGACACACACACACACACACACACACACACACACACACACACACACACACACACACACACACACACACAGACATACACATACGCACTCGCACACACACACACACACACACAGACATACACATACGCACTCGCACACACACACACACACACACACACACACACACACACAGACACTCACACACACATACACACACAGTGACACAAGCACACACAGCGACACACACACACACACACACGTACACACACATACGCACTCGAGCACACACACACACGTACGCACTCACACACACACACACACACACACACACACACAGAGAGAGAGAGAGAGAGAGAGAGAGAGAGACAGAGAGAGAGACAGACAGAGAGACAGACAGACAGACAGACAGACAGACAGACAGACAGACAGGCAGACAGACAGACAGGCAGACAGACAGACAGACAGACAGACAGACAGACAGACAGACAGACACAGACAGACAGACAGACAGACAGACAGACAGACAGACAGACAGACAGACAGACAGACAGACAGACAGACAGACAGACAGACAGACAGACAGACAGACAGACAGACAGACAGACAGACAGACAGACAGACAGACAGACAGACAGACAGACAGACAGACAGACAGACAGACACGACAGACACACACACACACACACACACACACACACACACACACACACACACACACACACACGCGCGCGCGCGCGTACAGAGCGAGACGGGAGCGAGGTACCGAGGTGAACTGGTGCGTAGAGGAAATGAAAAAGAACTCGTGTTTTGGTGGCGAGGTCTTCGTACTCACCAGAGCATGTGCCCCACTGGCAGTGAACAACCATTTTGTTGTGGTTGTGCGATAGGCTAGAACCGAAGCAAAAACGCGTGATGGAGTCAGAGAGAATGAAGCGCGCTGGTACCCGACAGTGCCGTATTTGTGACACCAGTGTGAGGCAGTGAAGTCTGCGCTAAAAATAGACTAGTTTCAGCGCCAGCGACTGGCTACGCCCAGCGACCGCGTGGGCCATGTGGAGGACCTCATTGAATGATCCACAGCCACACCCCTTTCTCGCGGGAACTCGCGTGGTGTCACAAGCTTCCAGGCAAACGCCGACTGACTCGTTGCATGTGTTGTATTCCGGACAGCATGTGTGTCTCATTTTTGCCATGCAGTGAGAAGATTTTCTCAGACTGTGATAGACAGGGGTATGAATAAATACTACTCATGTTATTTAGACGAAATTAAGATAATCTTTGGCTGAGTTTCTAAGAGCTGTGGATCTGGAGAGCGCGTGGTGTTCGAGCGGCACT